>JAQQSY010003247.1:0-13107 GCA_028646535.1 Procyon lotor
TTTGTATTTCTTTAGTGTTGGTTGTGATCTCTCCTCTTTCATTCCTGATTTTATTAATTTGGGTGCTTTCTCTTTTCTTTTTGATACGTCTGGCCAGGGGTTTATCAATCTTATGAACTGTTTCAAAGAACCAGCTCCTAGTTTCATTGATTTGTTCTACTGTTCTTTTGGTTTCTATTTCATTGATTTCTGCCCTGATCTTTATGATTTCTCTTCTCCTGCTGGGTTTAAGCTTTCTTTGCTGTTCTTTCTCCAACACCTTTAGGTGTAGGGCTAGGTTGTGTCTTTGAGACCTTGTTTCTTGAGAAAGGCTTCTATTGCTATATACTTTCCTCTCAGGACCACCTTTGCTGTGTCCCAAGGATTTTGAACAGTTGTGTTTTCATTTTCACTTGTTTCCATGAATTTTTTAAGTTCTTCTTTAATTTCCTGGTTGCCCCATTCATTCTTTAGTAGGATGCTCTTTAGCCTCCATGTGTTTGCATTCTTTCCAATTTTCCTCTCGTGGTTGAGTTCTAGTTTCAAAGCATTGTGGTCTGAAATTATGCATGGAGTGATCCCAGTCTTTTGGTGTGGATTGAGACCTGATTTGTGACCCAGGATGTGATCTGGGTATTCACAGTCCATATGGTACCACAGTCCATGGTACCACATGGTACCAGTACCAATACTGGTACTCCAGTATTCTGGAGAATGTTCCATGTACACTAGAGAAGAATGTGTATTCTGTTGCTTTGGGATGGAATGTTCTGAATATATCTGTGTGTCAGAATGTATCTGGTCCAGTGTGTCATTTAAAGCCTTTATTTCCTTGTTGATCTTTTGCTTAGATGATCTGTCCATTTTGGTAAGGGGGCTGTTAGAGTCCCCTACTATTACTGTATTATCGTTGATGTGTTTTTCTGATTTCATTTTAATTGGTTTATATAATTGGCTGCTCCCATGTTAGGGGCATAGATATTTTTAATTGTTAGAACTTCTTGTTGGACAGTCCCTTTAAGTCTGATATAGTGTCCTTCCTCATCTCTTATTATAGTCTTTGGCTTAAAATCTAATTTATCTGATATAAGGATTGCCACCCCAGCTGTCTTTTGATGTCCATTAGCATGGTAAATTGTTTTCCACCCCCTCACTTTAAATCTGAAGGTGTCTTTGGGTCTAAAATGACTATTACTGTATGTTGACTTTGTTTCTTTCTGGTCTATTTTACTTTTAGGCTCTCTCTTTGCTTAGAAGACCCCTTTCAATATTTCCTGTAGGGCTGGTTTGGTGTTTGTAAATTCTTTTAGTTTTTGTTTGTCCTGGAAGCTTTTATCTCTCCTTCTATTTTCAATGACAGCCTAAGCTAGATATAATATTCTTGGCTGCATATTTTCTCCTTTATGTCCTGAATATATCATTCCAGTCTTTTCTGGCCTGCTGGGTCTCTGGATAGGGCTGCTGCCAATCTAATATTTCTGCCTTTGTATGTTACAGAGTTCTTGTCTTGAGCTGCTTTCAGGATTTTCTCATTGTCACTAAGACTTGTAAGTTTTACTATTAGATGATAGGGTGTGGACCTATTTTTATTGATTTTGATAGGGGTTCTCTGTGACTCCTGGATTTTGATACTTGTTCTCTTCGCTAAATTAGGGAAATTCTCTATAATAACTTGCTCCAATATAACTTCCGCCCCTCTCTTTCTTCTTCTTCTGGGATCCCTATTATTCTAATATTGTTGCATCTTCTGGTTTCACTTATCTCTCGAATTCTCCCCTTGTGGTCCTGTAGTTGTTTTTCTCTCTTTTGAGTTTCTTTATTTTTTATTTTCTTTATCTCTCAGCTTCTTTATTCTCTGTCATTTGGTCTTCTATGTCACTAATTCTCTCTTCTGCCTATTTATCCTAGGAGAAAGAGCTTCCATTTTTTATTTCAACTTGACTAGATTTTAGTTCTTTTATTTCTCTAGAAAGGTATTTTATTTCTCCAGAAGGGGATTCTCTAATATCTGCCATGCTTTTTTTGAGCCTGGATAGCACATTGATAATCATCATTTTGAACTCTACTTCTGATGTATTACTAATGTCCGTATTGATTAGGTCCCTAGCCATAGGTATTACCTCTTGTTCTTTTTTTATGGTGAGTTTTTCAACCTTGTCGTTTTATCCAGGTAGGAATAGATTAATGAGAGAACAAAATATTAAAAGGGTAGCAACAGCCCCAGAAAAATATACACTAACCAAATCAGAAGAGACCTGAAACCGGGAGTTGAAGAAGGTGGGTGGAGGAGAAGAAGGAGAAGAAAAAAAAGAGAAAAAAATACATATACTAGACTGGTGAATAGAACAGAGCCCCACACTTGATTTTGGGTGTATTTTGGTCTGTTAGAAGAAACTACCTCCCAAAATTTTAAAGAAGGAAATACTTATAAATATACAAAAGTAAACATAAACACTGTAAAGGGATGGGATGAGTGAAAAAGTGAAAATTATAAAAGATTCTAAAAAAGGGATTGATAAGATAAGTTGGTTGAAAAAAGAAAAAAATGAGGATAGAATGTGATCAGGCTGTAGACTAGAAGAAAGCCATGTGCTAGATTTAGGGTACATTTTGATCTATTGGAAAAAATTGTATCCCAAAATTTTAAAATAAAAAACCTGTATGTATACCAAAAATAAGGTTAAATACAATGAGGGGATAAATATAATATAATAGTGAAAATTAGAAAAGATTTTTAAAAAGGTATTGATAGAATACTAGTTTTAAAAAACTTTAAAATAGGAAAGAGGAAAAATAAATAGAATAAGAAAAAAATAAAATTAAAAAATTTAACTTTGAAAGTCTAAAGGATCGTGGGGAAAAATCTATGAATTCTATGTGTTGCTTTTTCCTTAATCTGGTGATCTGCAGTTCTCATTGATTGGTTAACTTGGTCTTGGCTGAACGTTCTTTCTGATCTTTCCATGAGGCAGAATTTCACCGCCCTTGCCAGGGGCCAAGCTAAGTAATCTGCTCGGGTTTGCTCTTGTAGCTTTTGTTTCTTGAATGCTTTCCTAATGACTTTGGAGGAAGGGAATGAATATGGTGGCCTCCCAATCTTCAGCCCATTGGAGCCAAGAGCTTGGGGCCCCACTCTTCAGTGCTCCCTCAGAGAAAAGCAGTCAATCACTCCTGTCTCCCTGGTTTCTGGCTGGACTCTGAGCTCTGCTGGCCAGTTATGAGTGTTTCTATCTCTAGCACACAGCCCTGTTTCGAGTCTCCAAACCCAGCAGATTCCTGCAGCATGCTCTAGCACCACTCCTAACAAAGAAGGAAGGAGGGTGTCTCCTGAGATCTGCCACTTGTGGGGTCACTGCTTGGAGAGCAGTGGCCTGACTGTGCCTCTGATCACGGTTTAAGGTAATCCCAAGTGGAGATCCCACTTCTCGGCTCCATCTCTGCCATTGGTTTCCCTGCTCTGATACCTGGGAGCTCTGCCACCCTCAGACACCCCTAGTCTTTTTCTATCCCCGTGGGTCCTGAGACCACACTGTCCCAGCTAGGGATCCACCCCACTTAGCCTCTGGAGTGATGTCCCTCAGTGGAGCAGACTTCTAAAAGTTCCAATTTTGTGCTCCACTGCTCTACTGCTAGCTGGGATCAGGTCCCTCCCCTGTGGTCTATCTTCCCATCACTTTGGATTCACTCCTCTGCATGTCCTATATTCCAGAAGTCAATTTTCTGTTCCTAGAATTGCTGTTCTTTATCTCCTGTTGAGTTTGTAGGTGTTCAGAATGGTTTGATAACTATGTAGCTGAACTTCTGGGATCGATGGTATCTCAGTCTCCTACTCTTCCACCATCTTGCTCCTCCCCCTCAAAATAGTTTTTGAATTTGGTCTTTAACATAATTGTATCATTTTCTTGAACAAAATACTTAAATCCCATTGGCATTTTGACCCAGATTAATTGCATACAACACTTTAAGTAGAATTAACAACTTTGTAGTCTTAGTCTTTCTGTTTAGGAAAGTATTAACTATCTTCTGTTCTTCTTTGTCTTCACGTAAGTTCTACACATTTCCTAATAACTTTATTTTAATGATTTTTCTGATTTCTTTCCCTATAATACAACATTGTATTTTTACTAATGCAATGTCATAATATAGTTTATTTTTATAAGTTGCTATTCTAAAAATTAAAATAATTTGATGTTAAAAATGTCAATTATTAGAATCACTTAAAATATATTATTTAGAATTCATTTAGAATAGCATTTTTAAAAAACATATTATTTTTTAAATTTATTATAGAGAGTGCTAGTCGGGGGGAGAAGAATGGGAGGAGCAAAGGGGGAAGGAAATAGAGGAGGAAAGAATCTCAAGCAGACTCTTTGCCAAGTGCAGAGCCAAACATGGGGCTCCATCTCATGACCCTTAGATCATGACATGAAGTGAAACCAAGAGTTGGATGCTTAACGGACTAAACCACCCAGGCACCTCTATTATCAGTTATTTTATATAAATTTAACTCCTCCTAAAAACATTCTAGAGCCCAAAATCTATTGACATTGAGCCCAAAAGCTGAATTTAACATGGTGGGTCCTCATGACTACTTGATGCTTTACCTTTCTCAATAGCTTCTATTTGGTCCTTTGTATTTTTCTGTTTCTCAGTATTCCTGCTCCGAGAAAAGGGGTCAACATATCTTTTTCTAAGTGAGGAAATAGCAACACAAATGGCTTTACCCTAGTTACAAGAATATTCTGGGAGAGAAACAGGTAAGAATTCTTTTTTTCATTTTAGCTCACTGATTAAGAAACGAATTGAGACACCATTGTTTCCTTTAAAAACATCTTGTTAAACATGAAATGAATGCATTGAAACATGGATGCATTGTATCTTATTTTATCTTCTTCTATCTATTCTGATGAATCTTGAATCTTAAATATCCTTTATAAAATGATCCATGTTGACATAAAACACATGGTTAGGAAAATAACCATGTAAGACAGTATGAGACCCATGTGCTCACCTTCAATTAAAGCTGTAAACCATTTTTATGTGTGTATTTTTAATATAGAAGAATGGGTATCCAGAATTCTAATCCAGCTATAATGCTATCCCTTTGGAAGACCAGGCCTAAAAAGGCCATTTGTTCTGAATGTAAGGCCCAAAATGTGTAGGTATAATTTCCATGTACTATTTGTGGAATCATTTAATTTATTTATGATTATATATCATTTATGTTTATTGCCACTTAAAAAAATACAGCCATCCACTGGGGAAAGAGGAACTGATGGGTTGGGAAAGGAAAGTGGAAAACACTCTGAAATGTTTTAACAGCTGTAGCAGTATATATTAATCTAGGGAGAATTTTAAAATAAGAACTAAGGGTTCAAATTTAATATTTTCCTCTAAGGCTACTCCACATAATTTATTTGGTTATCTAACCATACTTCATGCTTCAGTCTTAACTTACATAGAAATTTTTGGTGAATTCAAAGAATGAGGGTTTTGATAAATAATATAAGGAATTGTCAATAAAATTATTTTTATTTTATTTTTTCAATGATTTTATTTATTTATTTGACAGAGAGATCACAAGTAGGCAGAGAGGCAGGCGGGGATGGGGGGGGGCAGGCTCCCTGCTGAGCAGAGAGCCTGATGTGGAGCTTGACCCCAGGACCCTGAGATCATGATCTGAGCCGAAGGCAGAGGCTTTAATCCATTGAGCCACACAGGCGCCCGAATAAAATGGTTTTTAAAACTTTTTTTTTTAAAATATTTTATTTATTTGACAGAGAGAAACACAGCGAGAGAGGGAACACAAGCAGAGGGAATGGTAGCGGGAGAAGCAGGCTTCCTGCCGAGCAAGGAGCCCGATGCGGGGCTCGATCCCAGGATCCTGGGATCATGACCTGAGCCGAAGGCAGACGCTTAATGACTGAGCCACCCAGGCGCCCCAAAACTTATTTTTTAATGATTAGGTGGTTAATGTGTTTTGGGTTAGAATGGAAGAGTGAGTTGTTGCAATTTTCCATCCCTATTCAAATCCCTAAAAATGGCAGTTATAAACAAAAAATAAATCAAACAATATGCTACTTGGCTTTAACTGAATGTTACCAATATTATACAAAAATATCAATAAAGAAATACTAAATTTTTCCTTTATTTTATTATTTTTTTTTCACCCATTTAACCCATCCCCCCACCCACAATTCCTCCAGTAATCCTCAGTTTGCTCTCTATAGTTGAGTGTCTCCTTTTTTCTTTCTCCTGGTTCTTTTTTGTTTTTTTTCCCCTCTATGTGCATCTGTTTTATTTTTTAAAGTCTACATACAAGTAAAATCATATGGTATTTGTCTTTTTCTAACTGGCTTATTTCACTCAGCATAATACACTCTCTAGCTCCATCCACATCTTGCAAGTGGCAAGATTTTGTTCTTTTTGATGACTGAGTAATATTCCATTATCTATCTATCATCTATCTATCTATCTATCTATCTATCTATCTATCTATCTATCTATCATCTATCTATCATCTATCTATCTATCTGTCATCTATCTGTCATCTATCTATCTATCTATCTATCTATCTATCTATCTATCTATCTATCTATCTATCATCTATCTATCTATCTATCATCTATCTATCTATCATCTATCTATCTATCTATCTATCTATCTATCTATCTATCTATCTATCATCTATCATCTGTCTATCATCTATCATCATCTGTATCACCTCTTCTTTATCCATTCATCAGTTGATTGGCTTTTTCCCCCACTTTGGCTGTTGTTGATAATACTGCTATAAATATTGGGGTCCACGTATCCCTTTGAATCAGTAATTTTGTATCCTTTGGATAAATACCTAGTTGTGCAATTGCTGGGTCATAGGGTAGTTCTGTTTTCAACATTTTGAGGAATCTCCATAGTGTTTTCCACAGTGGTTCCACCAGTTTACATTCCCACCAACAGCATGAGAGGTTCCCCTATCTCCACATCCTCGCTAACACCTGTTATTTCCTCTGTAATTAATTTTAGCTATTTTGACAGGTGCAAGGTGCTATCTCATCATGGTTTTGATTTCTGTTTCTCTGATGATAAATGATGTTGCACATCTTTTTATGTGTCTTAGCCATTTGGATGTCTTCTTTGAAAAAAAATTCATGTCTTTTGCCTATTTTTTAACTGGGTTATTTGGGGCTTTTTTTGCATGTTCAGTTTTAAAAATTCTTAAGTATTTTGGATACTAACTCTTTATTGGCTGTGTCATTTGCAAATATCTTCTCCCATCCCATAAGCTGCCTTTTAGTTTTGGTAATTGTTTCAATCACTGTACAGAAGCTTTTTATCTTGATAAAGTCCCAGTAGTTTATTTTTGCCTTTGTTTCTCTTGCCTTAGGAGATATATTTAGAAAGATGTCAAAGAGGCCCATGTCAAAGAGGTTTCTGCCTGTGTTCTTCTCTAGGATTTTGATTGTTTCCTGTCTCACATTTAGGTTTTTAATCTATTTGGAATTTATTTTTGTGTATGGTATAAGAAAGTGATCCAGTTTCATTCTTCTGCATGTTGCTGTTCAGTTTTCCCAACACTGTTGAAGAGACTGTCTTTTTTCCACTGGATATTCTTTCCTGCTTTGTAGAAGACCAGTTGACTATATAGTTATGGGTCCATTTCTGAGTTTTTATTCTGTTTCATTAATCTATGTGTCTGTTTTTGTGCCAGTACCATACTGTCTTGATGACTACAACTTTGTAATATAACTTGAAGTCTGAAATTGTGATGCCTCTAGCTTTGTTTTTTAATTTCTTTTTTTAAAGATTTTATTTATTCCATGGAGAGAGACACAGTGAGAGAGGGAACACAAACAGGGGGAGTGGGAGAGGGAGAAGCAGGCTTCCAGGCAAGGAGGGAGCCTGATGCAGGGCTCCATCCCAGGATCCCGGGATCATGATCTGAGCTGACGCTTAATGACTGAGCCACCCAGACTCCCCTAGCTTTGCTTTTCTTTTTCAAGTTTGCTTTGGTTATTCCAGGTCTTTTGTTGTTCCATACAAATTTATAATTGTTTGTTCTAGCTCTGTGAAAAATGCTAGTAGTATTTCAATAGGAATTGCATTAAATGTATAGATTGCTTTGGGTACTATAGACATTTAACAATATTTATTCTTCCAATTGATAAGCATGGAATGTTTTTCCATTTTTTTTGTGTCATCTTCAATTTCTTTCATCAGTGTTTTATAATTTTCAAAATATAGATCTTTTCTCTCTTTGGTTAGGTTTATTCCTAGGTATCTTATGGTTTTTGGTGCAACTGTAAATGGGATTGATTTAATTGAAATTGAAATTGAAATTGAAAGCCTCAATTTCTCTTTCTGTTGCTTCATTATTGGTTTATAGAAATGCAACTGATTTCTGTACAATTGATTTTGTATCCTACAACTTTACTCAATTTTTGTATCAGTTCTAACAAATTTTTGCTGGAATATTTTGGGTTTACTATAATGGAGTATCATGTCATCTGCAAATAGTGAAAGTTTGTTTTGTTGCCTGCCCATTTGGATGCCTTTTATTTCTTTTTATTGTTTGATTGCTGAGGCTAGGATTTCCAGTACTATATTAGTAACAGTGGTTAAAGTGGAAATCCTGTTTTGACTGTAGAATAAAAGTTCTGTTTTTCCTCATTTAGGATGATATCAGTTGTGGGTTTTTGTACATGGCCTTTATTATGTTGATGTACGTTCCCTCTATCCCTACTTTATTGAGAGTTTTTATTACGAATGGATGTTGTACTTTGTCAAATGCATCCATTGAGAGGATCATATGGTTCTTATACTTGCTTTTATTTATGTGGTGTATCACATTGATTGATTTGTGAATATTAAACCACCCTTGAAGCCTAGGATTAAGTCCCAGTTGATCATTGTGAATGATTCTTTTAATGTACTGTTGGATTCAGTTTGATAGTGTTTTCGTGAGAATTTTTGCATCCATGTTCATCAGGGACATTGGCCTGTAGTTCTCTTTTTTAGTGAAACCTTTGTCTGGCTTGGAATCAGGGTAATGCTGGCGTCATAGAATAAGTTTGGGAGTTTTCCTCCTATTTCTATTTTTGAAATAGTTTGAGAAGAATAGGTATCAGCTCTTCTTTAAATGTTTGGTAGAATTCCCCTGTGAAACTAAATGTTTCTTTTAGAGTTCATTTTATCTGACTTCTGAATTTTGTACTTTTTTCCCTCTGTTTACTTGGAACTGAAGTATATACTTTATTGAGCTAGAAGTTTCATTGAACATGATATTCTTATAGCCTATTAACATCCAAACATACAACTGTTGGCAGTTGTGTATTTTTGGAGGAACTTTCACTTATGTTTTGTCTAATACTTTAGTAGTCATATATAAACATTAGTGATAATCAGTCACTAATAAAATCACAGCTCCTGAATCTTTCTTCTCATTTCTTCTTTTTTCCCTGTTATCCCACTGTTTTCCTTAACATGGGCACTATTTCCCAAATGCAAATGGTAAATATAACACTGGAAGTTTTTCAAAGTTTGCTTCAATTCTAATTACAGAACATTTACAGAAAAAGGATCTCTATTTACTATTCAATTAAGCTTGTTTTAAACTTTTTTTGGTTGTTTAATTTTAGAATATTATTATTTTCCACAGATATTTTAAATTAATGTAGTCTGGTAATGCACTTATATTAACTAATGGGTATTCAACCCCATGAACATGGAGGAGAGATATTAAGAATAAATTTGAAGAATATTGATCTTAGAGTGGATCATAATAAGTAAGGGAGGGGAATTCAAGCAGTGGCACATTGTAGTTCCATGATAACTACCATGATAACTACATGATATTTATAATGAATTAAGCAATAACAAAATTTAGGTCATTGATAAGTTTCAGTGATGTTTTAGGATTTCTTCTTTCCACTATTAGGCTGGAATGAATTTTGACCCACCAGTGGTACAGCTAAAGATGTTATGGCCTGAAATCCTTTGATTAAGAAGTGCTTATATCAGAGAAATATTTTGTCTGACATGAAGCATTTGTTTGGCCATTTTCCTTTTCACTTCTTTCCCCTATGTGTTAATAAACCTCTCCCCTGTTTCCTCCCTCACTTATGTCTTCTATTTTTATATTAATGCTGGAAGACCCTTCTGCCTATAACAGAGGCAAACTGGACAGGCAGTCAGCTCCAAAAGGCCTGGCCAGCTCGTCACCTCTGGCCTCCCTCATCTGCTTATCTGTGACCTCTGGATAGGGTTCTGCTGCATCACACTGAGTTCTGTTAAGTGTCGTCCCTTAAGAGAATCCACTGAGGAAACCAAGCTGAGAAAGGCACTTATTATGTAGCTGAAATTAATGTACCACCTCTCTGCTCTTGGCAATGACTCTTTAAATGACAGATGGTCTCTACCAAAGTATCATCATCAAATTACTGGTAAAATCTTTTATTAACGTGAAGACAATACATTTAAGATTTAAATATTTTTATCATTTATGAATCTCTATAGTGGGGAGGAGTCAAGTGATTAACTCTATGAGAGTATTGTTCTAGTCCCATGTATCTGATTAAAGGAAATAAGTGTAGCTATGACGTTTTCCTTTTATTATTATTTATTTATTTATTTATTTATTTATTTATTTAGTCCGTTGGTTTAATTAAAACCAGTCATGTTTTCTGGGGTCACCAATATCAAATATAATACAGATAATCAGCCTTTTCCCACCTGAATTTATTAGTTGAATTCCTGGAGTATTTGTTAGAATTTTCCTTTTAAAGAAGAAATTACGATTTCTAAAGCATTGGATTAGTCTGAGTTATGCATTGTATGCATAATTACAAGCAGGAAGTGTAGTTTAGAATTGTAATTTGTCTGCCACCTTACTGCTTCTCAGCTCATCCCCATATTGCCTTAAGCTTCCTGAAGTATGAGAAAATCTTTCCTCAGAAGATGTTAGAATCAGATTTCCTGGAAGGACAAGAAGGGATGTGGACCTTGAAGGCAAAATTGCTTGTAGCAGGAGAGGAGAAAAAAAAGAACAGAAAATAAGCAAACGTATAGCTTAACTAAAATTTTGAGGAGCGGTTGGGACCCATAATTACTTGAGCAGGGTTATATGTTTATACTTCCTATGCTGATTAAAATTTGTGCTTTTTGGTCATATTTCAGAATATCTAGAATAGTGGATATGTCTCATAATTTTCCACACTCTTAAGGTACTGTTGGAGTGTTAAGTTTAGGGATTTTTGATAGTTACAAGGGCTGCAAATCTGCCCAATATGCAGTTCTTGTGATAAGGAAGGATGACTCTCTCTTGCTGTACTTGGTGCTTCTAAAGTATTTATATCAGAGTTTTATGGAGTTGGAGAGACAACTTCATTTGGCAAATATCCTCAGTTCATGACAACTTCAACCATAACACTAGAAGACAAATTCAATTTTCAGTTACATAATTTTAAAAATTACCACCCTTTCTTATTCTAGGGCAGTGAAGTTTTTAATCATAAGGAACTTAAAATTTTTAATATGTTGGTACAACTAAAACAATACTATGACCAAGTACCTTTTAATGTTAATACTCATGTAGAAAAACTAGGTAGGATCCAATAATTTTGAAGATAAAACAAATTGCCATGAGGATTTATACATTTCTTAAAGTGGCATTGTGAAGCATAAGACCTGAGTACACTGCATCCTTATAACTCAATGATTTCATTTATTACTCTGTCCTGCTTTTAGTTACATTCAGAGAACTAAACTGAGCTGTGTTCTGACAGACATTTTACTCTCACTAAAGAAAGACATGAATCCAACGAATATGCTTTATCATACAAGGGTGATTTTAGACATAGAATTCCACTCTCTAGTTATACTTTATTTTTATAATTAGATAGTTTTGATGATATGCTCCAGTTCTATATTCTGCTATTTTATATAATTGCTGGGTGGCAATGATCATATAATGTGTAATAGTGAGAATAATGACACTAAATCTGGTATGTTCCTGAGGATTCTCTTTTGCCATCAAGGGGGAGGGGGTGCATATTTCCTGACAATTATGACAGTATGAATGACCAAGTTGTGAAGATGACTCTCCTACATTTACCTATATTGTAAAGTCATAACTAAGGTTAGTTATAAATTTGTAGATGACATATCATCAAATTGAAAATCCATATGCTTTTAATCTAAATTCTGGAAGTGGACAGATGGCATTCTTCTAAGATGTAATCAATGGGACTTTCCATAATTTATTTTTAAGGCGTCCTGTGTTTCTAGGTTACCTCCTTTCAAATCTCTTTAACTTTCTGATAGAAGTGGTGAACAACAGAAGTATCTTGTAGTATTAGATCATGTGGTCTTGAGATATTGTATATTGTCTGTGAAGACGTAGTAAAAATACTAATTCTTTATAAATAGTTCAGTATACAGTTTCCTTTTTAAAATGTTTATTTTAAATTATGAAATATTTAAGAAGTGTTCCCCAAATGTTTTGAGAGCATCTATAAGCACACAACCTTGATGAAGCAAATATCAACATTTTGCTATAACTATTACAGATTCCTATTTATTTTTTTCAAACATAATTAACATACAGTTTTATATTAGTTTCAGGTGTACGATATAATGATTCAGCAATTGCATGCATTTCTCAGTGTTCTCCAAAATAAATGTACTCAATCTCCTTTTTTAAAGCCATCCTCTCCATATGACTTGAGATTCCTCACAATGAGGCTGAGTCAGGGTTGTTAGACTTCATATATCATAAGTAGGCTCCAAAAGTGAGTGTTTAGGCAGAATCCAGTGAAAGCTGCACCACCTTTATGTCCTACTTTCAGAAGTCACACAACTTCATTATGTTGTCATAAGCCTTCCTAGTGTCAAGAGACCACATCTCTTTATGAGAACACATTTGACTAAAGATTATTAATTAGGGGCACCTGGGTGGCTCAGTTGGTTAAGCAGCTGCCTTCGGCCCAGGTCATGATCCTGGAGTCTCGGGATCAAGTCCCACATCGGGCTCCCAGCTCCGCGGGGAGTCTGCTTCTCTCTGACCTTCACTCCTCTCATCCTCTCACTTTCTCTCTCTCAAATAAATAAATAAAATCTTTAAAAAAAAAA
>JAQQSY010003249.1:0-13103 GCA_028646535.1 Procyon lotor
TTCTTATACCCCCTCCAGTCCACCTGCAGTGTCCTCAACACTCCTGCCTTCCAGTCCCCCTTCTCACAGCTGCCAAACCTTCCCCCTCCCCCATTTCATCTTCTGAGGGACCCGGTGGGCCCCTTTTGAGGGCCCCTGACCTCACCTTGCCACCTCCTTTCCAGGATGGAAGGACCCCCAAGCTCTGTGTGAGGTTCCAGAAAGAGCTGCCTCCCCATCTCCAGACTGGCCCCCTCTAACAAGGGTCTCTGCAAAGGGGATCCCCCAGGACCCCACGGGCTAGGAAGCCTGGCCCAGAGGCTGCGGCCATCTGGTTTGGTCGTCAGGGGGTCCCTAGCCCCCCTGCTCCAAGGGACAATATCCCTGAGACCAGGAGCAACAAACAGCATTTACTGAGCACGCAGTGCTCCTGCGTCCGCATGCTGACCAGGCACCCACACGGGTGTACCACACAGTGCACATGCAGGGACCTTGTCAGGGGCAGTGATCTGGTGACAGCTGACGCCGTCCCTTCCCACTGAGACCCGCACTGGAACTAGGAGCCCATCTGGGCCCCACACGCGGACTCCCACCCTCCGGTCCCCACCCCCCTTTGGGGCCTCATTTGTTCACGGTTCCTAAGTAACAGGAGTCCTTCCTCAAAGGAACCTTCCCAGCACACCCCACCCATGAGCCTGGAGCCCTTTGCTCCTGGTTTGCAGAGGAGAAAATGCAGGTTCCGCCTGGGAGGGGGTCTCCCCTGGGAGAAGTGGACCCGGGCTGTGGAGGCTCCCAGCCACGTCCCGGCCCTCGGTGCCTCTGGGCCCGCCATTCTGCGTTGCCTTACCTCCGATAGGCCCAGAGAAGCTGCAAGAGGCTTGGTACCTGGGGTGCCTCAGAAGATGGGGGACAGTGGGGGGCCGCTCCCCTGCCCTGCCCAGCCCCACCCAGCCGCACCCTCCCGCCTGCTTCTGCCTGATTAGGAGCCCGGGGCGGGGGCACCCAGTCACCCTGCCTGCCTGGGGGACGCTGGCAACAGGCCCAACGCAAGGTCTGCAGGCTTCAGGGGCTCCCTGGACCGGCGGGGCCACGGCCTGAGTGCACACGGGGGCCGTGAGTGCTCGGGCACTCTAACCTGGGGTGTGCAGAGGGCCCAGCTTTGGAGGCTATGAACCTTGGAGGGGAGGCTGGGAGGCGGCTGGTCGGTGGCCGCCAGGAAGTCTCGGCCACGTCCAGGAGGGAGGCAGGAGGCAGCGGGACCCGGTGCCACGGTAGCTCCAGTTTGGGAAGGTGTGGCCAGCAGCCCTGGAGGCCCCCCAAACCCCCATGTTCCTCCCACGGTGGCCCCGCGGCCCTGGGGGGCTGCACCGGGCTCAGGTGGGAGCCCATGGGTTAGGCCAGCCGCGAGCGGTACTGGTACGCCTGGATGGCGCCGTCCCCCTATCCGCCACCACGAGCTGGCCCTGGGGCGCATAGGCCACGGCCAGGGGCCGCCTCAGCCCCTCGGACACCAGGCCGACGGGCGCGCGGGCCTGAGGGCAGGGTCCCGCTGCCGTCCACATCAGTGCACCCGCCTGCTGGGTTGTCAAAGATGTGCCCCGTCAGAGCCCCCGGGGAGCCCTGAACCCCTCGCTCGCAGGGCGGCCCCGTCGGGCCCCGGGCTCACCCAGCAGGGCCCCTCCTGTGACTGGGGGGAGGCTGGGGCCCGTGGCAGGGCTCAGCCGGACACAGCTCACCGCCCCAGGTACAGAGCCTGTCCCCGGAAGGCGGCCGGTGGCCTCCACAGCCAGGCCCCGGGGGGCCGGGAAGGCGCCCACCGTGACCCGGCGGCCCTCGGGGGCTCAGGCAGTGGGCTGGAGTGCGCGGCCAGCCCCGCGGACGAGGTCGCTGAACACCACGAGCCCAGCGGCGATCACAGCTGCGTCCTCCGGCGCGAAGGCTCCGGCCCCCGGCAGGTGGCAGATGGACCGTCCCTCGAGGCCCGTCACGTGGACACAGGGAGCAGCCCCCGCCGTCGGGAAGAGCAGGGCAGCCCCCGTCGGGAAGAGCACCGGGATCCGCCCGAGCAGCTGGGGCCCGCAGGAGCGAGCGGGGTCTCCGGGCGGGTCCGGCTCGCGGAGCAGGCCGTGGGGCAGCCTGCCGGCTGGTCAGAGAGGCCCGAAGCCCGAGGCCAGACGGGTGTGTGGCTAGCGAGCCCAGCTCCTCTGAGCCGGAGGGGCGCAGTGCGGGGCTGCAGGGGGAATGGCACCACGATGGGCCAGCAGTGGGGACGCCGGTCCCCGGCTACTTCTGGGGGTGCCAGTGTTCTGTTTCACGCATGTGGAAACTGAGGCGCAGGGGGGCGGGGCTGGCCTCACATCTGGCCCCACCAGGTCCCGAGTGCACAAGCCCAGCAACCAGCCACGGGTCCAGGTCCCCTTTTTGCAGACGTAGCCCCTGGAACACAATTCTGGGGGGTATGGGACCTGTGAACGTTGCTGCGAGTCTTGCTCTGAAGCCTGCATGAGCCCCGGAGCACTGGGGGGGCCTGAGGTGCAGGGGGAGGCAGAGGCTGGGGGGGGGCAGTGACAGAGGGGCAGTGTTTCCCAAACTCCTCTGCCCAGGGAACCCTACCTTCCTTCAGACACGGAAAGTGACCCGTCTGGGGGCAGCCCAAGGCTCTGCCCTTGCCCCCACGAAGCCCCTGGAAACTTCCAACCCCTGCAGGGGTTTTTCCGAGGCCCCTCTGTGTGCCCCAACTCGCAGAGACGGGGTGGGGGGCTCCTCCCTGCGGTGAGCCTCCCTGGGCCCTGCTCTGGAGGGCTGCCTAGACCGCAGCAGCCGCGAGGGCGGGTGGGCGGGGCAGGGGACGCCGGCCCAGGACACACCTGGCCCCGGACGCTGTGTGTGTGACTCGGCTGCTGAGCCCCCGAGGGGTGCCCCCGTGCTGCCACAGTCCTGCCTCGGGTCCTTTGCACTGGCCTCTGGGACACTCTTCCCTCTGCCCCGCGTATCCGGGTGCCACTCCTGCTCAGCTGAGCGCCCTCTCCAGGGAGGCCCCACAGCCTCCAGAACCCGCCGTCATGGAATCCAGGCGGCCCCAAGCAAACATCTGTGTGAGGCAGCCTCCCCCACAACCCCCCCAGTAGGACCGGGGGGGAGGTCAGGCTCTCAGGAAAGGGGGGCCCGTGGGCTGGGTCCCTCGCCAGTCTGGGGTGGGGAATCTCCAAGGGGCTCATCGTACCCCCCCCCCAAATGGGCAGGGTTGGGTCCTGTTTCTACAGCTGTGACACTGGGCTGATGCCCCCAAGCTCACGTCTGCCTGGTGGGCGATGAGAAATACGGGAGCAGAGACACACAGGGGTGTCAGGGGACGACCAAGGAGGAGGGGGTCTCCCTCGGACTCTCCGGGAAGCCCCGGGGAAGGGAGGGGGTCAGCCCCCGTCAGTGACCCACGGCACCTCCAACCGGGCTGGCCTACACCCCGGCTCTGGACTTGGCCTCTCGATGCCCCACGGTGGGGTGCGCGGCCGATGCTATCTGCTGCCTCGCACAATTAATGGGGCAGCCGTAGGTCCTGCTCCGACTGGCCTCAGCCCGGCAGGTCCAGCTCGGGGAGCCAGGCACAGGCAGCTACTGCCCTCCCCGGGGCCATTCCTGGGTGGGTACAGAGGTATGGCCAGCTCCCGGGGACAGGAGCGATTAGCTGGGTCCAAGGGTCCCCCGGGCTCCCCCTCCCTGGCTGCCCCCCGCCCGTGGGAAGGGCCCAGTGTGGCCGTGCAGGGAGGGAGGCAGTGAGCTGTGAAGGCCACCAGATGCCTATCGTGGCTGCAGGGGCTGGCTGGGGGCCAGCGAAGGCCACGCCAGGCAAACAGCCCTGGGCCACAGAATGCGGGGGCAGCACTTAACCACAGAGGGAGCAGCCTCCAGCCAGAATCCAACATCTGGGCTGCCCTGGCCAGACCCCGGGGCTGGAGGCAGGCCCGGGGGTCCGAGTCCCCCAGCAAGGTGCCCACACCCAGGCCAGACTAGCCGCCCAGACACACCTGCCTCCCCACCTCCCCCGGCTCGACCCCCTTGGAGGGAAGGCCCCCGATCCTAGTCCCCCCCAGGGGGTCCGGTGGTGGATACCCAGCAGGCTGGCCCGGGACGCTGCCCACTCAGATGCTGAGGCCGGGGACATTTCCTCGGCGGGGACTGTCCCGGGGCTAACGCTGGACGGCAGGGGAGGAAGGAGGCCCAGACCGAGTTGTGAGGATGGTTTCTATTCAAACGTTCACAGCCGTGATCAAGAAGGAGCTCTGACGCTCTGCTGTCCCTCGTGGCCCCAGAGGTAGCCACGGCCGTGGCCGGAGGTCAGTCCATGGGCATGCTGGACAGGCTCCTGCCACACCCCTGGGGCTGCGGCAGGTGGGGGGCCGGGTGGCGGACATGGGGTGGGAGCCTGCTAAGAACAGAGGAGGCGGCAGGCGCTGTGGTCAGACCTCGGCCCCAGGGGGGCTCTGGAGGCTGGGGACAGCCTCAGGGGGCCAGGAGCCCCCCGGCCCGCCACGGGCGCCCCAGCAGCTGCCTGGAAGGACAGGGGCCTCTGGGGCCTGAAGGGGCAGGCCCGGGGGCGGGACGCTGGAGTCAGCCTCGCATTTGGTGGTGTGGCTGGAGAAAGGCCCAGCCGTCACGGGGCCCGGCACGCTCGGGGGCTCAGGGCTTCCCCGGGCCAGCGTGGGGCCCAGCTCCAGCGGCCCCCAGGCCCCCCCAAGCCCCTTGGGCCCCTTTGTGGGCACCCGCTTCACCGAGAGGTCGAGGGGGGTGTCCGGGGGCCGCACAGCCTGCTCCAGGGCCTGGTGGATGGTGAGCAGCTCCTGGCGGATCTTGCCCAGCTGCTCCCGCAGAGGCCGTGGGGCCAGGCCCCCCGCAGGCGCCAGCTGCCCCAGGCGCTGCTCGACCCTGGCGTAGTCGCCAAGGGCCCGGCTCAGGTCCTCGCCCACGTGCCCGGGGCCGCCGGGCACCAGGCCCAGGGGCTGCTGGGGCAGGGGTGCCGCAGGGCCCAGGGTCTCAGGGGTGCCTGGCTCCTTGTCCTCAGGCCAGAGCATCACGGAGGGGCCGGTCTGAAGGCTACGGGGTAGAAGCCAGTCAAGAGGCTACACCCAGGGCCCCCGTCCCTGCCCCCCTCCCCCCGGTGACCCCTTTGCAGCCTGGCTGGGCGCCCTGAGATTCCAGAAGGACAGTCTGGCTCTCTGGCCTTGGCTTCCCCTCTGTGGACTGAAGAATGGGGCCCAGCCACCCCGGCCAGCTCCCCTCCCCACCTTCCCACCTCCACGATCAGGGGCCCCAACACCTACCTGCTCTGGGCGCTGAACTTCACCGAGCCGGAAGGGCCCTTGAGGGGCTCCAACCTGCTTCCCAGGGGCAACTTCCTCTTGGGGTCACTCTGGCCAGCCCGCTCCAGCTCTCCCTCCTGCCCCGAGTCCCCCGGGGCTCCACGGGGCCAGGGCCTGCCCAGCCCAGGTACGGGGACCTTCAGCAGCCCTGGGGCCAGAGTCCCAGGGGGTCCCTTTGGGGCAGATAGGGGCTTGGCGGGGGCAGCCTTGCCGGCCGGGAGCCCCAGCGTGTGCTCCAGAAGCAAGGGATAGTACAAGCGGGGGACCAGGGCCGGGCGTTCAGGGGTCTGTGGGGAGGGGAAAGCTGAGGCCGGGGGCAACAGGGGGCTGGCCGAGGCCAGAAAGGGCATGTGGGCTGCGGCGGCCAGGGAGGGCCCCAGGCAGGAGAAGAGGCCAGGCCCCAGAGGACAGTTAACACCTAGCAGGGACAGATGGAGGCTCTGGGCCTCCGGGAACTCACTGGGGGTGGGCGGGGGGTAGCAGGGGACGCCCCCACTCTCAGGGCCCGCTGCAGCTCCCTCCGCCGCGGCTATGCCCCTTCGGCCCCCACCTGGCCCCGGCTTCCATGCCTCGGCCAGGAGCCCCCCAAGGCCCACGTCCTTCTGGGCCCCCCGGGCCACGGGGGAGGGCCCCCCGGGGGACCCGTCAGCCCCCAGCTTCGGGCCGCCCACCCCGTGGTGGCGCAGGGAGAGGCCCGGGGGGGCCGGATCGGGCGTGGGGGGCGTGTCCGGGCGCCGGGGGCCCCGGGGCTGGTCTGCGGGGCCCGCGGGGCGGTCGGGGCTGGGCGCGCGCGGGCGGGCGGCGGCGGGGGCGCGGCGGCAGGCCCAGTCCGGGGAGTCGAGCAGCAGCGAGAGGGAGTCCTTGCAGAGGCTGTACTTCATGTGGTTGTACAGGTGCGACTTCTCCAGGCAGGTGAACGGGCACTGGAAGCACTTGTAGTTGTAGGGCTTGCCCCACGGCCGCGGGATGTAGTGCGGCTTCTTGGGCTTCCGCGCCCGCGCCCGCGCCCCGGCGCCCAGGCGGCAGGAGCCCGCCTCGCGGGACATGGCAGCGGCTAGTGGGCGGGCCCGGGCCCCATGGCCACCTGCGCACAGGGGGCCTCGGTCAGCGCCCGCGCCCCCGCCCGGCCGGCTCCCCTGCCCTCCTCTCCCCTGCCGCCGCCACCCTGCAGCCCGCGCCCCGCCCCAGCCGCTCCCGTGCGCACCGGGCTGGGGGGCCCGGCCGGCAGATAAACACCAACGACCCCAGCGCAATGTGACGGGCGAACGACGGGCGCTCGGCGGGAGAGGGATGCTCCAGCCCACGCTGGAGTGTGGGGAGCTGGGTGTTTCTCTCAAACCGGAGGGAGCGAGCATCCTGGGTTTTCTGTGTGGACCCTCCGCGCTCGCTGGCTCCCCGCCTGCCCCCAGCAGGCCCCCTTCTGGGCGGAGTCCAGCCCCGCGGGCGCGGGCTGAGTGACCCCAAGCCGGGCATGGCGAGGCCGGCTCGTGGGGACACCAGCCCTTGCGCACCTTCCCGCTGTGCTGGGAAGCCAAGATGAACGCGGCTGCGAGGAGAGACCAGCTCCGAGCCTCAGCGGCACTGTGTGCACACGCGCGTGTCCCTGCTCCGGCAGGCTGCTGGGTGGGCACTGGCGGCCTCTGAGGGGGTCAGCCTCGTGTGGGGCCAGGCGGGGGGGCGGGAACCAGCCGGCTCGGCCCCACGGCCCAGCCACCTGCTCAGCCTAGCCATCTGGGTGGCTTCAGGCAGGTCGGCGGCCCAGCCCGCAGCGGCCGAGCTCGGCCAAGACCCTCCCCTCCCCACACCCCACTCGCTCGCTCGGAAGCCGCTCCGCACTCCATCTGGGCCGCCACCTGGGCCGTCCACCGCCCCAGTGCACGCCTGTGTGGGGCCCACGGTGACTGTGTGCACACCGGCTTCGGGTGTGCGCACGCGAGCATTCCAAGGCTGCAGATGAACCCGGCGCCTGGAGGGGCAGCCTCTGCATGGCTGGGCCGACTCGGTGGAGTCAGCGGCCAGAATGCACGGGGCCTGGGCACTCGTGCACCCGCACACACACAGAGCTCAGAGTGGACACGGCAGCGGTGCCCATGCCAGGACAGAGCGCTCAGCCGGGGCAGCAAGTAGGCACCCAGACACATGCAAGGGAATGTGCGCACACGGGTTCACACACACCTGAGCACAGACAGTGGTAACGGACAGCTTGTGGATGTGCACACACACACACTCGCCCGGCTCCCCAGGACCCAGGGGCAGCCGGGGGGTCAGCAGGGCAGGGCTAGGAGGCAGCACAGCTGTGAGGCACAGGCCGTCCTCCCTGCTGGCCTTCAGGCTGTGCACACAGCGGGCAGTCACGTCTGCTGCCCCCCAACACCAGGTGGGCGCCCCCAGAAGGGTGGAGCAGGCTGTCCATCTGAAGGGGCGCTTCAAAGGGGGATCAGCCTGGCAACCGCTGGGGCACGGGGGGTGGAGAAAGCAGATGAAGGCTGACTGGCTTGTGGGTGTCCATGTCTTGGGGGGGACGGGGCTCGGGAAAGGGCCTGGGGCTCCCGGAGGGGCAGCAGACCCTCTTCAACTTGGTGGTGGGAGCAGAGGTGGGCCATCCCTGTCTCCAGAACCCTCCCCAAGATAGAGATGACAAATGGGCATGAGCACTTGGGAGACAGAGACGGCTGCACCGGGGCCATCGATCACCCAGCCCTGGGAGCCACACAGCTGTGCCGCCTGGTGCCACCACCCTTCCCACCTCCCAGTCAGGCCCCCGGACTCAGGAGGTGGCGGGCTCCTCCCGTGCTCCCTCTTCCTATCAGTCTCCTGGGTGTGCGGGGGGGGGGGGGGGGGGGCTTCTCAGGTGACATCTCAGCAGCTATCGACCCCATGGGGACCCTGAGGATGGCTGGCACCCGCCCAGCATGGCTGTGCACAAGCCCAAGACAGCTCCAGACGCCAGCATGCGCCCCCGCACGCCCCAAAGCACGTTCATTTGCACACGCGTCCCAACGTGTGACTGGATGCATGGTCCTGGGGCAGCCTGCACCCCCAGCCTGCTGGCCCAGACACCCGGGCACTAGCCTTCAGGTTCCAGGACAGCACTGCTGTGGAGGCCCCACCCTGGGGGGAGGGGGCGCCCAGTACCTGCCGGCAGCACCACCCGCAGGGGGTTAGAGCTCACCCATCCCCCTGACCCCCCAGACTTGGCCAGCGCCCCACAGGACTTGGTAGAGAGGGGGTGACCAGGCTCCTCCTTGGCTAAGGTCGCCACCCCAACTCCCTCCCCCGTCCCCAGCACAACGCACCCCTGGAGGAAGGGCGCCCTCCTACAGGGACAGGGCTGCGCCCGAGGGGTCCCCTGCGCAGAAGTGGGGGAACATGGGGGCTGGAGCTGCCCCCCCCCCCCCGTGCCCGGACGCCCCCCGAGTCCCGTCGCCCGGCGCCCTTCGCGCCCAACCTGGCCCCGCGCGGCCCCCAAACTTCGCAGGACCGCCGCCCAGCGCCCGCCCTACCTGCTCGCTGCTGGCGGATCGGAGCCCGCGGCGCGCCGCGAAGTGTGCGGGTGACCCCGAGGACGCGGCGGAAAGTTCCCGCCCCGGCCCCACCGGGTGCCAGCCGCGAGCCCGGAGCCCGCGGGACCGGCTCGGGGCCCCCCGGGGCAGCGACACCAACCCCCGCAGGGGAAACTGAGGCCCGGGGCTGGGAGCGGCCCCCGCGCGGTCTGCGGTCACTCACTCGGCAGCGAGTCCCCGCAGCGTCCGCCGCCGACCGCGCGCGTCCCCCCGACGCCGACTCGCACCCACCGAAGTTGGAGGCCGGATGCCGCGCGTGCGCCACGGCGCGCCGGGGCTGGGGGCGCTGTGACCTCCGACCTGGGCTCGCGGGGGAGGGGACCCGCCGGCGCGCGAGCCGTCTCCCGGGGGCCCCCGCCCACAGCCGCCCCTGGCGCGCACTCACCTCGCGCGCCGGGACCCGCTCGCTCAGCTCTCCGCCGCGCCGCCGGCAAGTCCTGGGTGGAACGGTGGCCGTGACTCCGGTGGCACCGCCCGAGCCCGCAGGGATGGACCGGGATCGGCGCGGACGAGCGGGGAGTGTGGGCGCAGGTGTGCGGCCGGCCGAGTGAGGGGGCGCCCGGCACCGGCACCGGCACCAGCACCGTCCCCGCCCCCGTCGCCTGCAGGCTGCTGCGGGGGTGCGCGGAGGCGGCCAGGTCTCCCGGGGTCCCCGCAGCGGTGTGACGGGGTGTCAGCGGCCCAGGGCGCAGGGATTGGCGCCGTCAGCACTCATCCGTCAGGCCAGGGCTCTGGCCCCTGACAGCCTCCCTCCTGAGCCAAGGCCTGGGGGCTGAGCCCTGGGACAGGGGAGCTGTGGGGCTCGGAGCCAGCCTGGGGAGGGCTGCAGCCCGGCCGGGGCAGGAGCCCAGCGGGGGGCAGGAGACAGAGCCCCGGGAGGACTGGAGGAGCCAAGCTGCAGAGCCCAGGGCACCCACAGTGGAGCAGATCTCCCTCCCCCGCCAACGGTGCTCCCTGGCCAAGGCCCGACTGCAGGGCTGTTTCCTCTTCTCCAAACAGGAGGCTGAAGGGATCTAGGCTCCCTAAGTCCCTGCCCTGCTCACTGATGGCTCCGGGCTCAGGAAAGGATGGTCGTCACCGTGGGCTCACGCCCTCCTTTCTGGAAGCACTACCTCACCGCACTGACAGGCGCCCAGGCCCTGCACCTCTCTGCCCGCTGCTTGCAGGACGGGTCCTGCGTGTCCCCTGGGAGGACCTGCGGCGGGGGAGGGGCAGGGGGAGGGGCAGGGAAAGACTCGGGCATCCAGGACCCCCCATACAACCCCCTGCTGCTCCTGCCCTCGTGGCCAGACCTGCTTCCAGCCCACCTCCCCAAGTCCGCCCAATTCTGTGGTGCTCCTCGGGCTACCGAAACCCAATGGTCCGGGGCCCCACTTCTCAGCTAGATCCTGGTAAAATTCATTTGCCCGGCAAGTTCTGTTCCAAACGCGAGCACAGACACGCCGGGGGCAGGGCCAGATTCAGTCTCTCTCGGGGAGTCTTGCCTTTGTTTGGGGGGAAGGGACCTTCAGCCAGAGATGGCCACAGAAGGCCCCATGAGGACCTCCTTCCCCCTCCCTGCGGACTGAGGGTCAGGCTCCAGGGGGTTCTCCGCTCAGTTTGGAGGGGCAGGGGTGCCTTGCGGAGAGAAGGAGTATCCCCTCGGGGCCTCGGGGTGTTGCATCTCATGGGGGCGCCCGGAGGAGAGTCCTGGATCCAGAGTCCCACACCCCCTGGGCCCGTGAACCTGTCCTCGGTTTCCCCATCTGTGCAGGAGAGTGACCGGCTGGGGCTCCTGGGGCTCCAGTCAACCGCGGCAGGCATAATGAGCAGGACCCTGTGGTTTTGGAGGAGCCCAGGGCAACGATGCTGGTTGGAAGGCGAGCGTCTCCTTCCTGGCCCAGGGCCACCTTCCCTGACGCCACCCGAGGGGACTCGCTTCTCCTCCTCAAGTCTGAAGGGTAGGGCTGGGGGCTGGGTGGCACAGCATGCCAGCCTTCTCCTCTCTGCCCGCCCGGCCTGGCCCAGCTGACCAGCTGACCGTGCAGGCAGCCCTAGGCCGGGAGACAGCTTGAGCGGCCGTCACGCCAGCAGCCCCGTGGAGAGTGGAGGCCAGGAGGCCTGTTCCTTCTGCACACGGGCCCCTGGATGTGCTCAGCCGGGCCGGGTGCCTCATCACAGGCTGGGACCAGAGGGGGGCAAGGGCCCGGGCCACCTGGAGGCGGCGTGGCAGGCAGGCTCCCCGGCCTGGGCCGCTGGGTCCCATGACGCTTCCTTGCTCCCCCTTACCCCTCCGAGGGTCTGGGAGGGTATGGGCTCGCCGGAGGCTGTTGCCATCACTTGGGGAGGGAAGGTGACGGGCCACAGAGCCCCCGTTGCAGGGCCCCTGCCTTTGCACATGCAGAGGACAGCCAGTGACGCCCTCGTGAGCCCCGGATCGGAGGGAGGAAGTGGGGACTCCGGGTGACAGGACACACAAGAAGAGCCTCAGCACCCTCCCGGCCGAGGAGGCCACCCCTGTGCTCGGGCTTTTCCAGAAGTTTGGGGAGGGGGAGAGGCAGTGGCACCTCCCGGCGGACTCCACATGCAGGGGCGTGACCTACCATGTTTTTGGACTTCCGGGAGCCCGGAGCCCAACTGGGTGGCCTTTGCATGGGACTGTGAGTCCGGCCAGCCCCCAGGGGCACAGGTGACCATCCCCACCCCTGGGACGTCAATGCCAGCCCCTTGCCCCCTGTGCCCTCTGCCCAAGGCCCATGTGCTCCCTCATCGCTGGGGTGAGGTGGGCCACGACCCCCCTGTGGGGACCCGCTCCGCACCTGTTGGACCCCTGAAGCAGTACAGGTCCCCCCGTGGCTCTGGAGCTTGGTCACCCACGTGGCACCGAGTTCTGAGACCCCTGCCTCGTTCTCCTCACTGGCAAAGGGTTAGGAGGGGACCTGGTCTCCGGGGGCTCCCGGCACCGGTGGGGTTCAGTGCAGCATCGTTTCCTCAGTGGGTCCTGGTCCAGGGAGCAGTGGGGCTCCCCGGCCCCTCCCTCTGACCCCCGCCGGAGCCTCACTTTGGCCATTTACCTCCTCTGCCTGGCTTGCCCACGGCAGCCTGCCTGTCACCTCCATTCATGCTGCGGCGACGTGCAGGGGGCGGCGGGCAGGGAAGGCAGGGGGCCGGGGAGCGCACCCTCAGCGGCCCTGTCTCACCTCCTCAGTGTCCACGCGCAGCGCTCCCCAGCACAGGGACAGCGGCTGGGGACCCTCCCCGGGAGGGTGGACACCCGGAGGGGCTGGCACCCCTGGGAGCGGCGAGTGCCGTGCGGGGACCCTGCGCCCAGAACACCAGTCGGCCTGGGGACCTCCCCCTTCTCGCCTCCTTGACGGGGCCTCAGGGCTCCCGGCTCAAAGGGCTGGGCCCAGGGCTTGGGCCAGAGGAGGCAGGGGCCCCCCCACCCCCAAGGGTCCCAGAGGCCGGCCTACAGCTGCTGACCCGCAGGCCCCGTGGGCTCACGGGAGATCCCTCAGGCCTGTGCGGGACGCCGTGCGGCAGGGACAGGCGGGGACGCGCCGGCCTGTGGGTCCCCGCTGTGGGCTCGTGAGGGCCGGGCACATGCAGAGCCTGGGGACTTCTCAGGCCACCTGTGAGGGGCCCGCCCGCGCAGGCCCAGGGACGCGAGCAGGCCCACCCCGAGCGAGCGCAGGGGACCCCAGGGGAAGCCCTCCGGCTGCAGCTCCCCTGGGCCTGCCCACGGGTGCTTTGCTGTACCCTCCCCCAAGCGGCTGCAGGCTTCCTCGGCCCCCACGGCCCCTCCCGCGGCTCCGTTCCGGTCCCCGGACACGGCGGGCCCCTGGCCACCCTGGGGCGGGGCGTCGGGGGGACTGTGTGCCTCGGGCCGCTCCTTGGAGACCGGGCGAAGCTGTGTGCAGCAGGAGTGAGCTCCCTGTCACGGGAGGCATGCGAGCTCTGGCAGCGGGGTGGCCAGACGGGTGGGATGGGAGGCGGGGGCCGCCCGTACCCGCCCCCCTATGCCCCCCCCCCCTTGCCAGCCAGTGCGGCCAAGCAGCGCCCGGGGCCGACAGCAGCCATATGTTGGGAGAGCAGCCGTGTGCCTGGCTCCGCGGCCCCGGGGGCCCGGCCTTGCTGGGCCTGTCACAGAGGATTTTCCCTGCCTGAGTGGCAGGCGGGCCGGCGGGCGGGGCCAGCTCCGGGTCCCCCCCACAGCTCTCCCGAC
>JAQQSY010003250.1:0-13103 GCA_028646535.1 Procyon lotor
TCTGCCTCACCATCTAGTCTATAAGCTTCATGAGGGCAAAGACATCCAGCTAGTTCATCACTCTTATCTCTGGAGTCTAGGACACTATCTACAAATATTTCATAAATATTTGTGAAAAGAAGAGATTGAAGAAGAATGGAGAGTTACTCTCCCAAGGTCTCTGCCCTCTAGCCTCCATGCTTCTTTTCCCAACCAAATGCTCCGTGGTGCCCTCCTCACTGGTATCCACACACTGTCCTCCTCTGAGGATCTGGCTCTGCTCTCCTTTCTTCTCTGTCTGGATCTGCCTATCTCTGGGTCCTGCAGAACAGCATCTGTTCTCAGCCATGTAGCCCCAGAAATATCTTCTGTGGTTCCATCTGTCCACTTGGCATATCTGTTCATCTGTCCACATGGTTATTTGGCATAGCTCACACTAAACAGGCCAATGACCAGTTTACACCTTTGCTACAGGGCCCTCCTCCTCAAATGATCACATCTGTATCACATTTACTCACACAGACTCAGAGGAGTCACAATAACTCCCATCCTACCCAGGATTCTAATTTTGTCTTGGGCTATCCGAGTAATAAAGTTCAGATCCCATCTCCAGATAAGGGACAGAACCCTCACCAAAGAACACTGCCCTACCTAAGGGCAAAGGACCATGACCTCAAATGAATGCTCCTTGTTTTAAAGAGACTGACCGTACACCTAAATTGGCACTTCATTGGCTAACATCCCACACTGGGTGGAATTATCCAGTTGCCTAGAACACCTGCAATGGTTGAAATTTGAAGCTAAGTTTGACTTTAAAACACTGTGCAACTTACCAGAGACAGTAGACATTTGGAGACAGTTTAGGTTCACATCCCATCTCAGACATTTATTAGCTGTGTGATCTAGAGCAAATTACTTATCTCCCTGAACCTAGATTTCCTTACCTGTAAAACATGAATAATAATAAGTACCTACCTCATAGGGGTTTTGTAAGGATTATGATATATATTTAATGTCTTGTATTTTGTAAGTGTGATGGGTTGTTTATTTGTTAATGGCCACAAATTCCTTCCCACTACTCACACTGAGAATTGAAATACATGTCCTCTCCCACTGAGTTTGGGTGGACTTGTGACTGCTTTGACAGTAGAGTTCAGTGGACAAGATCTCCATGGCTAAGTCAGGAAAAGCCATACATGTTCTGCCTGGTTCTCTTGGGGTGCTTGCTGTGGGAGAAGTTAGCTCCCATGGAAGAAGTCTGACTAGCCTAAGTTCACCATGATGGATAGGCACGTGCAGATGCTCCAGTTAACAGTGCCAGCTGAGCTACCCCTGGACAGCTAACAAACTGTCAACCACATGAGTGAGCCCGCTGGGATATCTAGCCCAGTAAAACCTCCGGATAAAGAACATGTGACTATAACCTACACAAGAGCCACCAGCTGAGCCCTTTCCAGATTCTTGACCCACAAAACCAGGAGCAAAATAAAAGTTTATACCATGACATATTGGGGTAGTTTGTTACACAGCAATAGTAACCAGAACAAATGAACAATAGTAAATAGTAACTGATATTAATAGTAATGCTGCTTCTCAGCACATAAGCCCTAGAACAGGGCCTCTTGCTTCCAAAGTGCAAATACGAAGGGGTATCACAGCTCAGATTCCTTCTGCCTACACTTAGAGTTCCCTCTCTTCAGAGCCTGGTTTCTTTCCATTTTCTACTAGGTTTCTGTCTAACTTCTAGATCAAGAAAGTCTGGATAAACTTCAGATAAACACTTTAAAATTATTTCCTGGAAGCTCACCAAACCCGAACATGTGAATCCTCCCCAGTCTGCACAATTGAAAACAAGTTATATAATTTCTGTTTCTCAGGGCGGAAAGGGCTGCGCAAGACAGAGAACACTGGGACTGTTGCCTGTCGTCTGGAATCACATTTTAAATAAATAGACAAAGTGAACTGCACAGAAATGATGAATAATGAAATGGTAGAAATAGAAATTAGAGAGCAGTGGGGACTACAGAAGCTATTTCTGTCTCTCACTGAGAATTCCTAATGGCTTAGGTTAGGTGTTTATATCTAAGGAAGTGGATTATTTTTAATGACTTTGAACATCACGCCTCCATGACATCCATTATTTCCAAACGACTGCAATGTACTTCTCAGATCTAAACGTCACTGAAGGATTGAGGAACAGCTTGAGGTTTATACTGAATGTGTATGTTTTTCCTTCAGCTATTTAAAATGTTCCACAGGTTATCTCAATTATTTATGGAACTCATTCCCTGATAAGGAAGTGATTTTCTGTAGAGACTGGAATTATTTTAAGTGTGAATTTTTTCCTCCTTTCTGTTTCCTTCACTGGTCAACACTCCAGTCCATCCATTTAGGATCGTATCATCTGGGATAGCATTACAATCTTCCTGAAGATGGGAAATAAGTGGAGATCAGATTTGAACCATAAAGATACTACATTCGTGGCTGCATCTTCTCCTCCTACTCCATACTTTCAGGATGTCTTGTGGCATGTTTTGGAAACAACTGTAGATGTGTAACTATGTTTAAAACATTCACGATTCTGGAATCATTATGGCAATCATTATTCTTTTAAAATTCATGTAAATATCTAGAAAATTTAAATTATATTGTTGGTGCCAGGGTGTCTTGTTCCCCAAACTTGACTGATCATCAGAACAACCATGGGATTTTGTAAAAATGCAGATTCCTGGATTTTGCCTCAGAATAATGGAATCAGAGTCTCTGTAAAAGGGACTCAAGAATTCATGTGTATATAATAATCTTTCTGGTGATTTGATGGGCTGCCAGCTTTGATAGTCTCAGCCCAACTGAATCCACACCCCACCATAAGGCATCAAGAGAAAGGAGCTGTAACCATGGGGCGCCTGGGTGGCTCAGTCGTTAAGCGTCTGCCTTCGGCTCAGGTCATGATCCCAGGGTCCTGGGATCGAGCCCCGCGTCGGGCTCTCTGCTGGGCAGGGAGCCTGCTTCTCCCGCTACCATTCCCTCTGCTTGTGTTCTCTCTCTCGCTGTGTTTCTCTCTGTCAAATGGATGAAATCTTTAAAAAGAAAAAAAAAAAAAAAAAGGAGCTGTAACCAAGCAGGTAACATGTGACCAATAGGAGGAAGCTTCATCCAGAAACTTCTCAGGCCTGGAGAGGACTAACAGAACTCCCTTACAGTTACTCAATTAACAAACAAACATCTTTTAAGGATCTAGTATGAATAAATGATGAGATGGAAAGAAACTGAAGAATATCATTTATTCTCTACCATCAAGAAACTCAGAACTATTCATTCTTTCATGCATTCATTCAACAAATATTTACTGAGCACCGGCCATGGTTTAGGTAATATGATGATACAGTGCCAAACAGACATAGTTCCTGTCTTCATGGAAATGGCATTGAACGTTACATTCCTTTTTTAGGAAGGTAAGCAGGTAACATATGAACTTGGCTCTGACAATTGCATCAGGCAGTTCACTAGGCAGAAGCAGTATAGCACTTATCAAACCCGACAATCTCCTTACAAACTGCACCCCAGATATTTCACTTGCCTCACTCTAGTCCCAATTATGAAGTTCAGAGGTATCCTAGATGGGTTCACAGTATGTGTAAAGACAAGAAAATGCCAAAGACTATTCAGTAAATGATGAATAATCTAGTGTGGCTTAAGTACAGAATACACAGGTAGGGAGAGTGGCTGGAGATTTTGCTGTGGATGAGGTAAGACTTCCCACCTGTTATCTGCAAACAATTCAGAAGTTCCATAAATGCCAAATGTTTCTTCTCTGTCTGTATAAAAATCATATTTTCTATTTTATTTTTTAGAAAGGTCACTCTGATGGTAGGATAAAAATAAAAAGGGGGAAAGGCTTGGAGACCAAGAAACAAAGTCACTATTACAGTAGTGCCAGAAAAAGGTAATAAATATTTGAATTGAAGCAATGGCCTAAATGGAAAGGAAGTTTTGGTACTCGGGGCTATAGGGATGGAGACAAGAGAGGAAAATTCTAGGGCCACCCAAGCTGAAGAGTCTAACTGTGCACTTCAGAAGAAGAGTAAATGAAACATAAACAAAAAGAAGAAAGTAAACTTGCCTATTCCATCCTTAGCACTGCCCAAAAGGAAAAGGTGTTTGTTTTGTTTTGTTTTAATTTTTTAAATTCACTACCACAGAACAGCATTCACATAGGTTTGTGGTCCAAATTCATGATAAATACACACACACACACACACACACACACACACACACACACACACACACCCTCAAGTATAGAATTTAATTTAAAGCTAGGTCGGGGTTAGAAATATGCCAAGGTAAATGGCAGAAGCAAACAAAAATCCTCATTGGAGTAATATCATCATCTGAGGCCTCAGAAAATTCTCATAGATAAAGTTCCAAGGGCAATGAACAGTTCACAGTATAAAAGTACAAAACACAGAGAAACAATGTACCCTGAGTGAAAGCCAGGAAAACAACAGACTATATAGTCAATCCCACAAAGACTTCAGATACTGGAACTGTACAGTACAAAATGAAAAATAACAATGTTCTACATGTTTAAGGGAAAAGGCAACTTTGAAAATATGAGCCAGAATGTATTCCAGAGAGACAAAGAAACAGAAATGTAAAATAGAAGTCTGAAGGCATAGAGCATAATGTAAGAGAGTCCAAGTTGTGTCCAATTGGAATTTAGGAGGAAACAATAGAGGAAGGAGGAAGAGGCACTCTTCAAGGAAACCATGGCTAAGAATTTTCTGAAATTGGTGAAAGACAGAAATCTTCATATCAAGGTGGTTTTCTTTAGAAATTCTCCTTGAGACCAATCAGTAAACCTTCAGAACACAGAAGAAAAAGAGAAAACCATAAAAAGGGTTTTATGGATCATCTGCATAGAAATGACAATTACAGCTGAATTCAAAGAAGCAAAAATGAAAGTCAAAGGACAGTGAGGCAATATCTATACCGTGCATAAAGAAAATAACTGTCATCTTAGATATGTATATCCAAAGAAACTTCTTCCAAGAACAATGAATAAATTCAAATTCTTGAAAGAATTAAAATAAAAAAATGGAATGAATTTACCACCAATAAACCTCTGATAAAGTAAATTCTAAAGGATGTACTTCAGGAATAAAGGAAAACAACCCATATGAAAAAATCTAGACTCAAGAAAGGTAGTGGTCACAGCAATTGCGCTACTGGGTATTTACCCTAAAGATACAAATGTAGTGATCTGAAGGGGCACATGCAAACCGAATGTTTATAGCAGCAATGTCCACAACAGCCAAACTATGGAAAGACCCTAGCTGTCCATCAACAGATGAATGGATAAAGAAGATGTGGTGTATATATACATATATATATATATACAATGGAATACTATACAGCCATCAAGAGAAATGAAATCTTGCCATTTGCAACAACATGGATGGAACTAGAGGGTTTTATGCTAAGCGAAATAAGTCAGTCAGAGAAAGACAATTATCACATGATCTCTCCTGATATGAAGAATCTGAGAGGCACGCCGGGGAGTGGGGGGGTAGGGGAGAGAAATGAAACAAGATGGGATGAGAAACGAGACAAACCAAAAGAGACTCCTAAACTCACAGAAGGAACTAAGGGTGGCTGGGAGGTGGGGGGATAGGGATAGGGTGGCTGGGTTATGGACATTGGTGGATATGTGCTATGGTAAGTGCTGTGAAATGTGTAAGCCTAATGATTCACAGACACGTACCCTGGGGCAAATAATACATGATATGTTAATAAAAAATTTTAAAAAGAAAAAGAAAAGTAGTGGTCAAAGATATTAGTAAATATATGAGGAAATCTAAACAAATATTAACTGTTTAAAACAATAATAAGTGGTTGAAGAGTCCAAGATTGTGGAGGAGTAGGAGACCTTTGTTTCATCTGATCCCAGGAATTCAGCTAGCTAGCTATCAAATCATTCTGAATACCTGTGAACTCAACCAGAGATCAAAGAAAAGAACAGCTGCAACTCTACAAATAGAAAAGGGACTGCTTTCTTCAAGTTAGGCAGTGTGGAGAAGTGAATTTGAAGAAATACAAGGGAAGATAAACCACGAGGGAGCTTCCATAAGCCAGCTACAGGTAACTTCTATAGCAGTTCTATAGTACTATAGCAGTACAGAACAGAATACAGAATACAGCAGTATTCTGCCACAAGTGGCAGAACGAGAGAGACCCCTCCTCCAGGGTTTAGAGATTCCAAATGGGGCTTGGATGCCTGAGATAGAAACACTAAGTCACAGGCCAGGCTAGGTGAGCACGGAGTCTGGCTGGAGATCAGAGAGACAGAAGTGATTGACTGTTTTTCCCTGAGAACACACACACTGAAGAGTTGGGGGTGAGAGCTCTCAGTTCCAGGCTGGAGATTGGGAAGCCACCATTTTCATTCTCGGCCTCTAAAGCTGTGTGGAAAGTCTTCAGGGAACAAAAGCCACAAAGAGCAAACCAGAGCAGAAAACTTAGCCTGGCCCCCTGGCAAGGGCTGTCCAATTCTGCCTAGGGCAAAGACACTTGAGAATCAATGCAACAGGCCCCTCCTCCAGAAGATCAGCAAGAACATACAGCCAAGTGACCAAGTTTACCAATCAATGAGAACTACAAAACTCCAGTGCTAGGGGAATACAGCATGTAGAATTCATGGCTTTTTTCCCCACGATTCCTTTTTTTTTTAAAGATTTTATTTATTTATTTGACAGAGAGATCACAAGTAGAGGCAGAGAGACAGGCAGACAGAGAGGGGGAAGCAGGCTCCCTGCTGAGCAGAGAGCCCAATGCTGGACTAGATCCCAGGACCCGTAGATCATGACCTGAGCCGAACGCAGAAGAATCCACTGAGCCACCCAGGTGCCCTTTCCCCATGATTCTTTAGATTTGAACTTTAAATTCTTTTTTAATTTTTTAATTAAAAAATTTTTCTCAGGGCATCTGGGTGGATCAGTGAGTTAAAGCCTCTGCTTTTGGCTCAGGTCATGGTCTCAGGTCATGGTCTCAGGGTTCTGGGATTGAGCACTGCATCTGGCTCTCTGCTCAGCAGGGAGCCTGTTTCTGCCTCTCTGCCTGCCTCTCTGCCTACTTGTAATCTTGCTCTGTCAAATAAATAAATAAAATCTATAAAAAAAATTTTTTTCCTCTTTCCTTTTTCAACCAACTTATTTTATCAACTTTTTTTAAATCATTTTTTTAAAGATTTTATTTATTTATTTGACAGAGATATAGAAAGCACAAGTAGGCAGAGCAGCAGGCAGAGGGAGAGGAGAGTAGGCTCTCTACTGAGGATGGAGCCCAATGCTGGGCTGAGCCAAAGGCAGCTGCTTAACCGATTGAGCCACCCAGGCATCCTTTTTTAAATCATTTTTAATTTTCACTTTTACAGTTACATTCTATCCCTTCATTGTCTTAAAAGTTGACATTGAATGGGATGTCTGAAATCACCTGAGAGTGGAAGGGTCTCACCTAACCTAATTCAACAGTTTTCATTCTGTGCCAAATGTGTACCCAGACTCTGGTACCTACAGTAGTTTTTTGGTTTTTCTTTTTCCCTTTTAGAGACATAACACATTGAAAAAAATATTGAAAATTTTTTTAAAATACCACCTCACGGGACGCCTGGGTGGCTCAGTTGGTTGGGTGGCTGCTTTTGGCTCAGGTCATGATCCCAGGGTCCTGGGATCGAGTCCCACATTGGGCTCCTTGCTCAGCAGGGAGCCTGCTTCTGCCTCTGCCTGCCTCTCTGCCTACTTGTACTCTCTCTCTCTCTCTGACAAATAAATAAATAAAATCTTTAAAAAAAATAAAATAAAATAAAATACCACCTCACACCTGTCAGAATGGCTAAAATTAACCACACAGGAAACAACAGATATTGATGACAATGCAAAGAAAGGAGGACCCTCTTACAGTGTTGGTGGGAATGCAAACTGGTACAGCCACTCTGGAATACAGTATGGAGTTTCCACAAAAAGGTAAAAATAGAACTATCCTACAACTCAGCAATTATACTACTTAGGTATTTACCCAAAGGATACAAAAATATAGATTTGAAGGGGCACATGTACCCCAACATATCAGAATTATCAACAATAGTCAAATTTTGAAAAAGGCCTAAATGCCCTTCAACTGATGAATGGATAAAGAAGATGTGGCACATATATACAATTGAATATTACTTAGCCATCAAAAAAATGAAGTCTTGCCATTTGCAATAACATGGATAGAACTAGAGGATATTATACTATGTGAAATAAGTCAGTCAAAGAAAGACAAATACCATATGATTTCACTCATTTGTGGAATTTAAGAAACAAAACAGATGAACATATGGGAAGGGGGTAAAAAGAGAGTAAAATAAACCATAAGGGACTCTTAATGATAGAGAACTGAGGTAGAAGGATAGGGGATGGGCTAAATGAGTGGAGGGTATTAAGAAGGGCAAGCACGAGATGTTGTATGTAAGTGATTAATCACTAAATTCTACCCCTGAAACCAATATAACACTATGAATTGACTCACTAGAATTTAAATAAAAATTTGAAATAAAAGAAAAATTTTTGAAAAAATTCTACAGAAATAGAAAATAAAGGTAATCCTAATGACTTCTACCATATATTTAGTACAAACTCTGCTCCAGGCATCATACAAGGAGCTTGACTTCCATTAATTCTAATCTTTAAAACAAGACTTTAAGCTTAACCAAATAGGTAAAAGACCCATACTCTGAAACTATAAAACATTGATTAAAAAAAAATTAAGACAAAAAGGAAAAGAAAGATATTCCATGCCCATGGATAGGAAAAACAAATATTATTAAAATATCTATACTACCAAAGCAATCTATACATTTATGCAATCCCTATCAAAATACGAGCAACATTTTTCACAGAACTGGAACAAACAATCTTAAAATTTGTATGGAACCACAACAGACCCTGAATAGCCAAAACAATCCTGAAAAAACAAAAACAAAAAAACAAACAAACAAAAAACGGAGGTATCACAATTGCAGACTTCAAGTTATATTACAAAGCTCTAGTAATTAAAATACTATGGTACTGGCACAAAAATAAACACATAGATAAACAGCACAGAACAGAAAGCCCAGAAATAAACCCACAATTATATGGTCAATTAATCTTCAACAAAGGAGTCAGGAACATGCAAGGGGGAAAAAACAGTCTTTTCAACAAACAGTGTTGGGAAAACTGGACAGCTACATACAAAATAATCTATTCTTTCTTACACCATACACAAAAATAAACTCAAAAAGGATTAAGGACCTAAATATGAGAACTTAAATCATAAAAATTCAAAAAGAGAGCACAGGGAGCAATTTCTCTGATATCAGCCATAACATCTTTCTAGATATGTCTCCTGAGGAATGATAAACAAAAGCAAAAATAAACTATTGAAACTACATCAAAATAAAAAGCTTCTGCATAGCAAAGGAAACAGTCAACAAAACCAAAAGACAATCTATTGAATGGGAGAAGATATTTGCAAATGACATAGCCACTAAAGGGTTAGTGTCCAAAATATATAAAGAACTTATATAACCCAACACCCAAAAACCAAATAATCCAATTTAAAAATGGATAGAAGACATTAACAGACTTTTCACCAAAAATGTACAGATGGCCAATAACACATGAAAAGATGCTCAACATCACTCATCATCAGGGAAATGCAAATCAAAACCACAATGAGATATCACCTCATATCTGTCAGAATGGTTAAAATAAAAAACACAGGAAACAAGTGTTAGCGAGGATGTGGAAAAATAGGAACCTTTATGTACTGTTGGTGGGAATGCAAACTGATAACAGCCACTGTGCCTCATAAAATTAAAAATAGAACTACCATATGATCGGGTGTCTGGGTGGCTTAGTGGTTTAAAGCCTCTGCCTTCAGCTCAGGTCATGATCTCAGGGTCCTGGGATCAAGTCCCACATCGAGCTCTCTGCTCAGCAGGGAGCCTGCTTCCCTCTCTCTGTCTGCCTGCCTCACTGCCTACTTGTGATCTCTCTTTCTGTCTCAAATAAATAAATAAAATATTAAAAAAAAAAAAAAAAAGAACTACCATATGATCCAGTAACTGCACTACTGGGTATTTACCCAAAGAAAACAAAAATTCTAATTCAACGGGATACATGCACCCATATGTTTATTGCAGCATTATTTACAATAGTCAAATTATGGAAGCAGCTCTAGGGTCCATTGATGAATGGTTAAAGAAGATACACATACTGATGATCATCTAGATTGATGAATGGATAAGGAAGATATGCATATATATACAATGGAATATTACTCAGCCATAAAAAAGAATGAAACCTTGCCATTTGCAACAACATAGATGGAGCTAGAGAGTATTACGCTAAGCAAAATAAGTCTGTCAAAGACAAAATACCATATGATTTCACTCATATGTGGAATTTAAGAAACAAAACAAATGAGCAAAGGTGAAGAAAAAGAGACAAACCAAAAACAGACTCTTTACTATAGAGAACAAACAGACGGCTACCAGAGGGGAGGTGGGTGGCGCAGATGGGTGAAATAGGTGAAGGAGATTAAGAGTACACTTATCATGATGAGCACCGAGTAAGACAGAATTCTTGAATCACTATATTGTGTAACTGAAATGAATATAACACTGTATGTTAACTACACTGGAATTAAAATTATACACACACACACATATATATTTATTATTTATAAATATAAAATTTTTTAAAAATTTTAAATAAAACAAGGCTCCAAGGTTACATTATCATGTTATTGTAAACAAGTAAACCAAAGCTCAAGCAGGTTAAGTAAACCTCTTAGGATCACACAGCTACTAAAAGACAGAACCAGCATTTAAAGCCACGTTTGTTAATTCCAAAGTCCACACATAGGCCACTATACTTTAAAGCTCAAAGCAAATCATGAAAAATGTTATTGCAGGCTGGAAGTGCCTTGAGTGGTAAGAAATGGGTGGACTCAGTGCAGCCTAGGACTTCCGGGGAAAACTTCAAAGGGTTAAGGGATACTTCCTCATCTCCAAATGCTACCTGGTTTATTAAAAGCTTATTAAGCCCAATATTCCTAATGTAAAAGCTACTGGAGATTCCAGCATGACAGATTCTGAGGTCAATATTAAGGTAATGAGTCCAAACTAAAGTCTTACACAAAGGAGCATTAATGCTAATTCCCATACAAATAAAAAAGGCTTTGCTATAAGGACAAAAATACTTACCAAATATTTTTCACCAATTCCCACAGGTACCTTTTTCGGTTATAAAAATGTGCTTTACACTAAGTTTAAAACAACAAAAATCAGCTTCCTAAGCATCAACTGTCCAAACAATACTCAGTTTGCAATTCCTTGATTCAAAATACATCATTCAATCTACCCATTAACTTCTAGGAAATAAAACTGAATAAAATAATCACTATAAAACAACATTAGGGGTGCCTGGTGGCTCAGTTGTTAAATGTCTGCCTTCAGCTCAGGTCATGATCCCAGCGTCCTGAGATTGAGCCCCATATTGGGCTCCCTGCTCAGCGGGGAGCCTGCTTCTCCCTCTCCAGCTTCCCTGTGCTTGCATTCCTTCTCTTGCTATCTCTGTGTCATAAATAAACACAATCTTTTTAAAAAATTAAAAATTCCAACCAGAAATGAATATATGCAAGGTTCAAAATGTGTGTTTCCTATCCCTATCTAACGCAGATTGAAATCAATTTCCTCTCCTCTCCTTTGTCTTCTTTTATTATCTAATTATCTCTCCTAAACCACTGATTAATAGTCTTCTGAGTATATTTCACCAACTTTTTATAATATCATTCTGGCTTGAAATAACAAGCTAGAAATAGGACAGTCTGCGGCAGCTTAATTCACTTGGATAAAATCGTGCAATCATGAAATCCAAATCAGTCAAGTCACCTCATATAAGCACAGTGCCTAGAAGATAGCAGGTGCTGATGAATGACGACGGCAAGATTAACATGTATACTCACTACCATGGACAGGTGTCTTATTATTTAGTTTCTGGTAGACGTGCTTTTGAGTCTTGGAAGGTAGGGCAGGGATGACGGTTGTAGATTATATGTTGAGATTGAAAAAGGGGAGGAGAAAAAACCAATATATCATCCACTCCTGGAAACAGAGAAATGCCCTCATTAGTGCATATCAGTGTGGAAAAAAAAAATTGGGAAAATGGAGAAGGAGAATGTCCCCATTTTCTGACATTTGAAGATCATTGCTTTGAATAATGTGGGAAACATAAGGTATTTATGATTTTGATGATAACAGCACAGTAACTGACCACAGTAAACAAGAGGAAACCAAGTGCTTTCCATTTATAATTTCACTGAACCATCCTGAGTATTAACATACCATTGTCATATCCCCAAAAAGATGTGTTGCTCCTGAGTGGAGATGCAGCCTACTAGGTAGCAGGTTAACTTTTTTGTGCCATAGCCCCTTTTGGCAGTCTTGTAAAGCCTACAAATACCTACTTAGAATTATGTTTTTTAAATGCATAAAATTAAGGAAATCAATTGTACTAAATCACACTTCTATCCATGGACTCCATGGAGTATGTAAAGAATTCCTGGTAGAGACAAGTTCCACACAAAACAAGTATTAGAGATGAAAGATCATTTACTATCTAGTAACCCTGGCCCTGCAGGCCTGTGTTGGGGGAAATGGCTGTATATGAGAGAGAAACAGAGAAAGAGAACTCCACAAGTTGAGCAACTACAGTAGAATCAAGTCTGCATCATTAATGCACACTTGACATCCAGGGGTCAAAGACCAACACAGATAGAATGCCTACTACTAGGCTTGTCCCCAGGTGGCATTCATGTTCTCCCTCCCATAGCTAAAGGCCTGTGTAGAGGTGACTGCACCACAGGCAATGACTAGACTCACACCAGGCTCTAGATGAGCAGGAACTAGAAGGGGATTAGATGCAATTCATCCTAGATCATCAGGGCGTAAACTAAAAGGAAGGCACAGGGCCACCAGCCTTCCCCTGTTTCAGCAGCAATACCTGGTGGCAGCAACAACAGCCAAAACTGGCTCACTG
>JAQQSY010003251.1:0-13102 GCA_028646535.1 Procyon lotor
CTCTCTCTCTCTCTCTCTCTCTCTCTCTCTCTCTCTCTCTCTAGAATAAACAAAATCTTAAAAAAGCAAAGTATCCCATTTGTCCTGAGCACTTCCTTTCTCATCATCTTGAAAGCACCTGTGTAAACGTGCCACACTGACTCCACCCTTTGGGCCTTGCTCCAGGTGGGCGATACATCACCACCCCACTTCTTCCCGACTTTCTCAGAATGATGATCTCTCGGACACGGGTGCCCTGAGCTGAGGGTGGCCTCGGGCAGGTCGCCATCAGGCTTCCCTGATGCCCAGAGCCCTGCTCTCAAAGCAGGACTCTGATCACATAGGTTAGCATTTCCTTCTGTGGGAGTGCCGCGCACCCCCAGTCTCTTTCCCACTGCCAACTGCTGCTTGCTCCTCTGGCTTTCTGCCCAGAGATAGGTCTGAGGAGCAGAACCTACTTTCTGCTCATATTAGGGGTTATGTTTACAAGGCTTGGTTCCGCATCTAGCTCACTTAGCTGGGCTTTCATGCTAGAGAGGAAGCCATGCCTCCTCTTCCCTGATCTTCAGACAGTAGCCCAAGGAAAAGCACATGGCCCCTTTCTCCCCATGGCCCTACATCACCTGCTAAAGATTCTTCTTGCAGGTTAAACAAGAGGTGTTCCTAGTATGTCTCTCAAGGACACCGGGTAGGTAATACTGAGAGTCTTCTGCCTCTCCAAGAATACCTTTGGGCATTCTCTCATAGGAAATGAAGGCTTTCTCTGGCCCTCCCTCAGGTGGATGGTTAGTTGGTTCTCAGATCCTGCTGCCAGCTCAGGTGTGAAAACACAGACTGTCTCACTGGGGGAGCCTGAGAGTCCCTGCAGAGCCTTAACCCTGAGGTTCATGTTGCTTTCTCTCTTTCCAACGCTGTTGTCGCTCTGACCCATGTGTCCAGGGGGGGACATGGTGCTGTTGTTCATTTGTTAAATCACACCTGCTGAACTTTCTTAACCAGGAGGGAGGAAAATACTCTATTATTTGACCTAAGCATCACTGGTATGCACTCCTAAATGCGAAAGCAAGTTGGGAAGCAGACTACAACGTGCATGCTGACAGGGCACTGATCACCACCCTCCAGTCACTTGTCCACCATGTTTGAGAGCCCTCCAGCCCCATCCAGTGCTCACAAACCAGCCCACCTATCTTCACAGTAACCCTAAAAGGTTATTGCTCTTTATCTCCATTCACTGCTCCTAGAAACGAGGGTCCCAGAGGTTAAGTCACTTGCTTGTGATCACATAGATAGTACGAGGTAGAGCTTTGACTCAGCCATTTCTGTTGGCTCCGACGCTGATGCACTTTTGACTCTGCAGTACTGACAGCAGGATATTTGAGTGTCTTTGAGATCTCCAAAGCCATTCTCAACAAAACTTCATGGTTCATGAATGGTACATGGCAGGTGCTGGATAAGAAGCTACTTTTTGATAGTGAATGAGCCTTAGACAGGGCCCTATCATATGATCATGCAGTTCCATTGACTATTTTGAAACTGTTAGACTGCTTGTTACTTTTTCTTATTGATAAGAATAATGGATAATAGAATTATAGATGAGTATCAGTCATTGTCTGAGAATCTCTAGTAGGAAAATCCAGACATACAAGATAGGCCAACACAATTTCTTATGTCTCTGAATCAGTAGAGCATTAAATAAGTTTTTATTGTTCATGTAGTTACTTGGCTATATAATAATGATGACTTTAAATTGTGTGTATGTGTGTCTTTTCCCCTCTGCCATTTTGCCCCCACCACTTGAACACGCTGCCCCTGTAACGGAGAGAGATGAGGAGCGTGGGACAGAAGGGTGTGAGCTTGGGAAGTCTGTGGAATTGCGTTTGAATGCAAACCCCACCAGTATTTGACTGTGGGAAGATTACATAACCCTTTAGCCTAGTCCCTTTTCTGCAAAAATGGAGATAGTTGCACCTAACCTGTAGGGCTGATGTGAAGCTTAATTGAGATAATACATGTTGAGAGCATCTGGACGCATAAGAAAAAAGACTGGGTAGATCTTAGCGCATTTACATAAAAATTTGGGTACAAAAGACGTTATAAACAATGGCCAAGGACAAGCTTCAGACAGGGAGCAGATACTTACAAAGTTACCTAGAACTGATAACAACTTTAGTATATGTGCTGCCGAAGCGAGCACCTGATAACAACTTTAAAAGTCAATAAGAAAAAGATAAAAAACCCAATGGAGAAATAAAGGAAATGACAGTTAACAAAAACAAAATGGGCACCTGGGTGTCTCAGTGGGTTAAAGCCTCTGCCTTCGGCTCAGGTCATGGTCTCAGGGTCCTGGGATCGAGCCCCGCATCAGGCTCTCTGCCCTGCAGGGAGCCTGCTTCCCCCGCCCCCCCCCCCCCCCCGCCTGCCTCTCTTGTCTACTTGTGATCTCTCTCTGTCAAATAAATAAATAAAATCTTTAAAAAACAAAACAAGTTGAATGGCCAACAAACAGAAAAAAAAGTTTAAACTCACTGGTAATCAAAAAACTGAAAACACAAAACTGTTACTTTATACCCATCATGTTGGCAAAATCTAGAAATCTGATGAGTGTTGGTGAAGACTTGGTGTGATGGGAACCTTTCCAATGAGGTTAAATTGATTTCACCCCTTTACAGAGTGATCTGATGTCACAGAGCCAATCCAAAGATATGAATACCAGTGAGAAACAATACCTATTGTAGAGAAATTCTTACGCCATAGGGGTAGAGATCTGTTGAATTCTCTACTATGTATTATTAACAGATTTTGAAAGAATGTAAGTGTTAGTAGATAAACGGAAAGATAAATCATAGCAACTGAAATGAATGAGTGACGTCCCATGTGTTAATACATTTCCAAAACAGATTTTAAAACTCTATTGCAGGGACACCTGGGTGGCTCAGTCAGTTAAGCGTCTGCCTTTGGCTCAGGTCATGATCTGAGAGTCTTGGGATCAAGCCGCACATCAGTCTCCTTGCTTGGCAGGAAGTCTGCTTCTCCTCCCTCTGCCCCTCCACCCCTGCTCAAGCTTTCTCTTTCTCTCTCCCTCTCTCTCTCAAATAAAATCTCAGAAAAGCCAGTTGCAATTGGAAGCAATAGGATAAAATTTATGTAACTTTAAAAAACGTGAAGTAATCCCACATATAGTTGATAGATTACATTTACATTGGAAGTCAACGATTTGCCTCTCTCTTTGTCCCCCCTTTGCTTATTCCTTAAATTTATATGAATGAAATCAGATGCCATTTGTCTTTCTCTGACTTACTTCCCTTAGCAAATACAAACCAAAAGAGAGACTCTTAACTCTAGACAACAGACTGATGGGCCCCAGAGGGGAGGTGGGTGGGGGATGGGAGAAATAGATGACGGGGATGAAAGAGTGCACCTGTGATGAGCACAGGCTGATGTTTGGAAGTGATGAATATTGTACACCTGACGCTAACATTACATGGCATGTAAAGTAACTGAAATTTATTTTTTTTAATTTTTTTTAAAATATTTTATTTACTTATTTGACAGAGAGAGAGATCACAAGTAGGCAGAGAGACAGGCAGAGAGAGAAGGGGAAGCAGGCTCCCTGTGGAGCAGAGAGCCCGATGTGGGGCTTGATCCTAGGACCCTGAGATCATGACCTGAGCCGAAGGCAGAGGCTTTAACCCACTGAACCACCCAGGCACCCCAAGTAACTAAAATTTAAATAAAAACTTAGAAAATTTTTTAAATGGGAGAAAAGTCAATGATCATGAATAGGAAGGGTGCACGAATGGGAAGGATGGAGGGACAGGGACAGGGAAAGGAAGCTTCCACATTATCAGTCATATAATTGTAAGGCGGTGTGGGTAGATTGACGTAACGGGTTTATTCGTTTTCAGCACGGTAGTGTAATCAACTGTGTGCCCACACCATCAGTAACTCATGCTCTGTCTCCAGATGCTTGTGCTACTTTCTGTGGTTCATTAAGCCACTGTTCTTCAGTGGACTTCTCTGTGTGGGTCTCCTGGTGTGCATGAGCAAGAAATTTGAAGCTAGCAGTTGAAACACATGTAGTGAATCATGAAATCAATGACTAGCATTCATTGTTAAAGGAAATTATTTACCCTTAACATAATATTATTTGTATGAGTGGTATGTTTCATGAAACAGATTATAGTACTTTGAGTTTTACATGGTACACACTCACATTATATGGATTTTTGGATTCTATAGTGATCTCTCTCCATACATATATACACTGGGGCACTTTGTGAACTGTTTTTTAAATTTTTTAACAGTTTTTTAAAGGATTTTATTTATTTGAGACAGACAAAGAGAGAGAGAGAGAATGAACAGGGGGAGAGGAAAGGGAGAAGGAGACTCCCCGCTAAGCCAGGAGTCCAACACGGGGCTCAATCCCAGGATGCTGGGATCATGTCCTGAGCCAAAGACAGAAGCTTAACCCTCTGAGCCTCCTGGGCACCCCAACTATCTTTTTTATTGCTATTTGCAGTGAAAAAGTTTGGAATGCACTGTCCTAAGACAAATGTCTAGGTCCCTGGAATCGCTAGGTCATAGGCTATGTGTACCTTCAGCTTTTCTTTATAAAAGAAATATTTTTTAAAATTGGCTGCACTGACTTACTCATTCCCGAGCAGAGTAAAAGAGTTTTGTTTGCCTCTTACGCTCACCAGCACTGGATGTCTTCAGACTTACACATCTGCACCCATCCAGAGAGTGGAAATGCTATCTGCTCGTAGTCACAGTGTGCCTCTCCATGATGACTGGTGAGCTGTGTATAAGCACTTCCCTATGATGATCGGTCACTTGTTCTTTTGTAAAACACGTGGGCTGGTATTTAGTTCAGTTATTTGTAGCATTGAATTTATACAAATGAATGTGTTTCCTTTACTGATTTATGAGAGTAAAAATACTACATTCTTTATACTAATTTCTGGTCAGTTATATATACTAAAAGTACTTCTCTTTTTTTCTAGTTTTATTGATTTACCTTTATTTCTTTATGGTAATTGGATGAGCAGAATATGATTATTTTAATATAATCTATCAATGTTTCATTTATATTTATAATCTGACACTCCTATTTAATGTTTCTGACCTTAGGTATTTTCTTATATAGTCCTCTCGAGTACTGTACTTGATAGGGATATGTGTGTGTGGGGGGGTAAAGGTCCACTTCCATTTTCCATGTGTTGTATCCCGTTTTCTTGTCACTACGTACTGCAAAGTCGCCCTCCCTCCCTCCCTCCCAGTAAGCTGCAGTGCGACCGCTGCCGTCAGTCATATATATAAAGTAGGTATGTGATACCTATGTAATGGATTCCATTCTGTTTTACTTGAGCTCTTTGTCCATATCTTGCCAATATCATATCGTCTTGGTAATGATAACTCAAGACTACCTTTGATTATCTGTTAAGTTCCAGACCTTATTGGTCCTCAGGAGCTTTTCCATTGGTCCGGATGATTTTGTTCTTCCATATCATTTCAAAATCACCTTGATAACCAAAATTTAAAAAAAGGGTTTTTTAGTAATTATAAAGCTGTAGAATGATTTGTGTAGAATTAATACCTTTATAATATTGAGACTTCTAGTTCCTTGATGTTTTCTCTTTGTTTAGATCTCCTTGAATGTCAGCCAATAATGTTTTATTATTTTTCCCATAGAGGTTTTACCAATCTTTTTAAAATGAATTTATGTTTTTTAAATTCCAGTATAATTAACATGCAGTGTCATATTCTTTCACGTGTACAGTATATGATTCAACAATTCTGTACATTATTCAGGTCTCATCATGGCGAGTGTACTCTCCATCCCCTCCACCCATTTCCCCCATCCCCTCACGCACCTGCCCTCCGATGACCATCAGTTTTTTCTTTATAGTTAAGAATGTTCTTTGGTTTGTCTGGTTTTTTTTTCTTATCTTGTCTGCTTATATTCCACATATAAGTTAAATAATGTGCTACTTGTCTTTCACTGACTTATTTCACGTAGCATTGTATCCTCTAGATCCATTCATATTTCTGCAAATGGCAGGATTTCATTCTTTTTATCACTGAGTAATATTACATTGTATATACATTCCATATCTTCTTTCTCTATTCCTCTGTTGATGTATACTTGAGTTGCTAACGTCCTTTTGCTATTGTAAATAAAGCTGCAGTAAACACAGGGGTGCATATTATCTTTTTTAGTTAGTACTTTCATATTTCCAGCAGTGGAATTACTAGATCAGAAGGTAATTCTCTTTTCAATTTTTTGAGGAACCTCCAGTCTGTTGTCGAGAGTGGATGCACCAGCTTGCATTCCCACCAGCAGTGCACAAGGGTTCCTTTTCTCCACATCCTCCCCAACACTTGTTTCTTACCTTTTGATTGTAGCCATTCTGATGGTGGGAGGTGATGCAGCTCTTTGTGGTTTTGGTTTGCATTTCCCTGATGATGAATGATGTTGGCATCATGTGTCTGTTGTTCTTTTTGTGTGTCTTCTTTGAAGAAATGTCTTCTGCCCTTTTTTAATGGGATTATTTGATTTTTGCTTCTGAGTGGTGGAAGTTCTTTATATATTTTGAATAGTAACTCTTTATCAGATATATCCGTTGCGAATATCTTCTCCTGTTCAGGGGATTGTCATTTAGTAGTGTTGATTGTTGCTTTTGCTGTGCAGAAGTTTTTATTTTGATGAAGTCCCAATAGTTGAGTTTTGCTTTTGTTGCCCTTGCCTCGGGAAACAGCTCAAGAAAAATTTTGCTATAGCCAGTGTCAGAGAAAGTCCTGTCTTTGCTCTCTTCTAGGATTTTTATGGTTTGGGATCTTTAATCCATTTTGCTTGTTTCTGTGTATGGTATAAGAAAGCGGTCCAAATTTCACCTTTAAAAAAAGAAAAACTGTCTTTTTCCCATTTGTATATTTTTGCCTCCTTTATTAAAGGTTAATAGACCAAATTATCATGGGTTTATTTCTGGGCTCTCTATTCTGTTCTATTGATCTGTATGTCTCTCTTTGTGCCTGTACCATACTGTATTACTACAGTTGTGTAGTGTATCTTAAAATCTGTGATTGTGGTACCTCCAGGTTATTTTTCTTTTTCAAGATTACTTTGCCTAGTCTGTGTCTTTTGTGGTTCCATACAAATTTTAGGATGATTCTAGTTTTGTGAAAAATGCTGTCAGTAGTTTGATAGGGTTTGCATTAAATCTGTAGATTGCATAGTACGGATATTTTAGCAATATTTATTCTCCCAGTCCATGAACGTGGAATATCTTTCCATTCTGTTGTTTCTTCAATTTATTTCATCAGTGTTTTATAGTTTTCAGAGGATAGCTATTTCATCTCCATGCTTAAGTTTATTGTTAGGTATTTTATTTTTAGTGTAATTGTAAATTGTATTGTTTTCTTAATTTCTTCTTCTATGGCCTTAGTATAAGTCTATGGAAATGCAACAGATTTCTGTATATGGATTTTGTATCCTGTGACCTTACTGAATTCATTTGTCAGTTCTTGTATTTTTTTGATGGAATCATTAGGGTTTTCTATAGAGTATCATGTCATCTGCAAATAGTAAAAGTTTTACTTCTTCACCAATTTTGATGCCTTTTATTTCTTGTCTGATTGCTGTGGCTAAGACTTGTAGTACTATTTTGAATGAAGTGGTGAATGTGGACCTCCTTGTCTTGTTTTAGATCCTATGGGATAAGCTCTCCCATTTTCACCGTTGAGTATGATATTAACTGTGGGCTTTTCTTTATCACCTTTATTATGTTGAGGTATGTTCCCTGTAAACTGATTTTGTTGAGGGTTTTTTATAATGAATAGATGTACTTTGTCACATGCTTTTCCTAGATCCATTGAAATAGTCATATGGTTTATATCCTTTCTCTTGCTAATGTGATGAATGACACTGATTGGTTTGCCAATACTGAACCACCCTTCTATCCATGGAATAAACCCCACTGGGTTGTGGTGAATGATCTTTTTAATGTGTTGTTGGATTCGGTTTGCTAATATTTTATTAAGAAATTTTGCATCTATGTTCTTTCGAGGTAATGGCCCACAGTTCTCTCTTTTTTTGGTAATTTCTTTACCTGGTTTTGTTGTCAGGATAATTCAGCCTTATAGAACGAATTTGGAAACATCCTCTTCCATTTTTTTGGAGTAGTTTTAGAAGAATAAGCATTAATGCATTTTTAAATGTTTGGTAGAATTCACCTTTGAAGTGATTTAGTGCTAGACTTTTGTTTGTTGGGAGCTTTTTAATTATTGATTCAATTTCATTGCTGGTAATTCGTCTGTACAGATTTCTTTTTCTTCCTGCTTTTAGCTTTTAGTTTTGGGGAGTTAAGTGTTTCTAGGAATTTATCAACTTCTTCTAGGTTGTCCTGGTTTTTGACCTACAGTTTCTCATATTCTTTTATGATTGCATTTCTGTAGTTTGTTATTTCTCCTCTTTTATTTCTTATTTTGTGTCCTCTCTCTCTCTCTTTCTTTTTTATGAGTTTGAGTAAACATTTTTCAATTTTGTGGATCTTTTCCAATAACTAGCTCCTGATTTCATTGTTTTGATCGCTTATATTTCATTTATTTCTGATCTAATCTTCCTTACTTCCTTCTGCTGGCTTTGGGTTTTGTTTGATATTTTTCTAGCTCCTTTAGGTGTAAGGTTAGGTTATTTGAGATTTTTCTGGCTTCTTGAGGTAGGCCTTTATTGCTCTAAACTTCTCTCTTAGCATGACTCTTGCTTCATCCCAAGGATTTTGGACCATTGAATAATTTAATTTACATTCATCTCCATGTATGTTTTGATTTCCTCTTTGATTTCTTAGCTGATCCATTCATTGTTTAGTAGTGTATTATTTAGCTTCAATGTATTTTTATTCTTTCTAGATTTTTTTTCTGTGGTTGATTTCTGGTTTCATAGCATAATGGTTAGGAAAAATGCATGCTATGACTTAAATCTTTTTGAATTTTTTGAGACCTATTTTGTGGCCTCACTTGTGATCTATTCTGGAGAACATTCCATGGACACTTGAAAAGAATGTATCCCACAGTTTTAGGATGGAATGTTCTAAATATCTCTGTTAGATTCATCTGGTCCTATGTGTAATTCAAAGCCAGCATTTCCTTGTTGATTTTCTGCTTGGATGATCTGTCCATTCATGCAAGTGGGTATTAAAGTCCACTACTGTCATTGTATTACTATTGATTCCTTCCTTTATGTTTGTTAGTAGGTATTTTATGTATTTGGGGACTCCTATATTGGCACATAAATATTTACAATTTTTATGTCTTCTTGTTGCATTATGATTATATAGTGTCTTTCTTTGTCTCTTGTTACAGTCATTGTTTTAAAGTCCATTTTGTCCAATATAAGTATTGTTTCCCCAGCTTTCTTTTAACGTCCATTGGCATGATGAAAGTTCCTCCATCCTTTCACTTTCAATCTGTAGGTGTCTGAAATGAGACTCTCTTTTTTTGAAATTTTTTTAAAGATTTTTTTTTATTTATTTGGCTGTAGGAGAGAGAGAACAGCGAGAGAGGGTACACAAGCAGAGGGAGTGGGAGAGGGATTAGCAGACTTTCCCATATAGCAGGGAGTCTGAAACAGGGTTCCATCCCAGGATCCTGGAATCATGACCTGAGCCAAAGGCAGATGCTTGATGACCAAGCACTCGGGTACCCCTGAAATGAGTCTCTTGCAGATGAGATGAGTCTGGCTTTCTTTTTTTTTTTAATCCGTTGGGTCACCCTATGTTTTCTATTGGAGCATTTAGTCCATTTACATTCAAATTATTGATAGGTATGTACATATTGCCATTTTGTTATTTTTTTTGTAGTTGTTCTCTGTTTCTTCTCTTGTATGAGTTTGCTAGCTTTCTTGAGTGATGTCCTTGGGTTCCTTTCTCTTTCATCTTATTACTGGTTTTTGACTTGTGGTTACTCTTAGGTTTATATACAGTATCTTATCCACATCGCAGTCTATATTAAGTTGGTGTTTATTTGAGTATGAACCCATTCTGAAAGCACTAAATTTTTACTCCTTCCTCTCATGTTTTAGGCATATGCTGTCATACTTTACATTATTTTATTTTGTGAGTCCCTTGACTGACTTTTATAGATATAGTTAATTTCACTGCTTTTGTGCCTCCTACTTTTCTTACTTCTGGTTATGATTTCTACTCAAAGAATCCCCTTTAGTATTTCTTGTAGGGCTCATTTAGTGGTCATTAATTCCTTTAATTTGTGTTTGCTTGATAAGGTCTTTGTCTCTCCTTCTATTCTGAATGATAGGCTTGGTGGACAGAGTATTCTTAGGTGCAGGTTTTTTCTTTCAGAATGTTGGATATATTTTGCCACTCCCTTCCTCTGTCCTGCAAAGTTTCTGCTGAAAAATCCACTGATAACCTTTTGGGGTTTCTCTTGTATGTGACTGCCTTCTTTTTTCCTGCTGCCTTTAAAATTCTTTATCACTACTTTTTTTTTTTTTTTTTCTATTTTAAATACTATGTGTCTTTAATTACTGTGTGGACCTCTTTGGGATGATTTTTTTCAGGGGGGAATCTCTGTACCTCCTGGATCTGGATTTCTGTTTCATTCCCCAGATTAGCACAGTTATCAGCTATTACTTCTGCAAATAAATGTTCTGCCTCCTTTTGTCTCTATTCTTCTGGGATCTCTATAATGTGAATGTTATTATTTGATGGTGTCATTGAGTTCCCTTAATCCATTCTCATTATTATTATTTTGGGGGGAATCTCTCCTGTTCAGCTTGATTGCTTTCCAATACTCCGTCCTCCAAGTCACTGATCAGTTCTTCTGCTTCCTCTAGTTTATTATTTATTCCCTCTAGTGTATTTTTCATTTCAGTTGCTGAGTTCTTCATCTCTGATTGGTTCTTTATGTTTTTTATGCCTTTGTTAAGGATCTCACTGAAGTCCTACACTCTTTTCTCAAATCCATTGAGTATCTTCATGATCATTACTTTAAATTCTCTCTCTGGCATATTACTTATCTACATTTCACTTAGGTCTCTGCTATGGTTTGGTCCTCTTCTTTTATTTGGGGCATATTCCTCTGTCTCCTCATTTTATCTAACTCCTTGTGTCTGTTTCTCTGTGTTAGGAAAGTCAGCCATGCCTCCTGCTTTTGCAAGTAGCAACTTTATGAAGAAGAGGTTGTGTAGAGCCCTACAGTGCAGGGTCCTCTGTTCTACAAAACCTGCTGCTTCAGGAGTGTCTCCTATGTGTGGTGCTGTGTACCATTCATCTGCTGTTGTGGTTGAGCTTTGTTTGCCTTCAGTCCATCCATCTGCCGTGGCTCTCTTTGCCTCTTGTGGTCAGGGTTGATCCCTGTGGTATTAGTGGATCAGTCTGGAGCTGCCTTGGCCCGAGTTGAGTCACACCAGGTGTTTGCCAGATCTACAACAGCACTGGCCTGCAGGGCCCTCTCCCTGTGTTGTCCCCTGAGAAGATTTAGTTGGTGGGTGGGGCCTGCAGTCAAACCAAATGTCTGCTCCCAGCCCACTGCTGGAACCACAGTCAGACTGGTGTGTGTGGGTATCTTTCCCTCTCCCCGAGAGCAGGAGTCACTTTGGAGCAGTGCTGGGCCCTGCTGAAACTGCTTGTGGACCACTTTGGAGAACTCCTCCTGAGGGTGGGTTAGACGGGCAAATGTCTACAAGAGAAGATGGGGGAGAAGCGAGCCACTAGCAAGCTGCTGGAGAGTGTTCACTCTCTGCTGGTTTGCACAGGTGTCCTTGTGTCTAGGCTGGGTGTGGGGGCAGGGGAAGGGTATGGCACCCCCAGCTCTTTCATTCTCAGAGAAGTCTCCTAAGCATCCTTGCCCCTTCAGCACTTGCTGTGAAATTAGTAGATATTTCTCTTTCCTGTATCCCCCAGGCATTTTTCATACTGCTGCTTTGGGGCTGTATCTCAGCAGGGCTCTTCGTTGTGCTGTCTCTTTCGGGGCAAAGACTCAGTGTCCTCTCACCCTCCAGCTCTCTCAGAGGAGCCTGCTGATGTTTTAAGTTCCAGGTGTTCAACCCTGCTATTTATAAGCCCTTGTGAGGTGAAGCCTCTGTGGTTTTTAAGCCAGATGTTACGGGAGTTCATCCTTACAGTGCTGATCCTCATGGTGCCTTGGGTGCCTGGGGTGGGGTCTGTTCCTCTCCCTTCTCCTTGTTTGCCAGGTTCCTCACTCCCAGGGATCATCACAAGGGGTCAGTTTCCCAGTTGTGTCTCTGCCCTTTCTACTGGTCATGGCTTCTTCTCTTCCTTTAGCTGTGGAAAGTCTGTTCTGCTAGTCTTCAGGTCATTTTTTTGGATATTTATACCAATGTGGGTGATATCTAGGTGTATCTGTGGGACAAGTTGAGCTTGGGTCCTCCTATTCTGCCATCTTACCTGGAAGTCCTCTATAAATCTTTTAATTTACTCCTAAAGACTTGATATTTAGGGAAAGTAAATGCTATATATTAAAGCACAATTTCTGATTTCTAATTGCTCTATAATACATAGAGATAAGTGATTTTTGTTTATTCACTTGGTGTCCTGCTACTTTGTCCATTTTATTTCTTAGTACATTCTCATAATTTACTAGTGTATTTTTTTGGATTTTCTGCATACATAATCATAATAGCTATGAATAATGAAGTTTTTCATCCCTACTTACCTCTCTGCCTGCCTTCCCCCTCCATGTCCTTTTGTTTTACTCGGTTGACCAGAGTTTGCATCCTGATGTTGAATAGAGGTGGCAATGGTGGACATCTTTGCACCTGACTCTCAGAGGGAAATCTTTCAATGTTTCTCCCTAAGAAATTTTTTCCTCTCTAGGTTTTTGGTAGATAAAGGATCAGGTAAGGGATATTCTTTGCTATTCTACATTTGCCAAGAATATATATATATATTTAAAAATATTCCAAAAGGGTGTTAGAATTATTCAGATTCTTGATCTGGATTTTTTTAGGTGATTATTTTCTTCCATAATTGTTTAATAGGATAAATGGCATTCATGGGTCCTTTGCCTCTTGTGAGCACTGGAGACTATAAAATAACCTCTAAATAGTACTTAAGTTGTACATGGCACTGACATTGTAGGTTTTTTC
>JAQQSY010003252.1:0-13102 GCA_028646535.1 Procyon lotor
GATGTTTCCTGAGATTGCCCCCTTAATTAACTACTTTCTTGGATGATGAAGTGAACTTTACTGGCTCATTTAACTAAAAGGCACCTGGTTAAAAGTGGTTTCAGACATGACTGGATTCAGGGTTCAAACAATGTCTATTGTATACGGTTTCTCTCATCTTCTCTCTCTGCCTTCTGATATACGGGCTTTATTCTCAATATCCAAGTTGTAGGAAGATGGCTGAGCGGCTTCAAGTCTAATATTTTCTCCCTTTCAAGTTGAAAGAGGAAGAGAATAAAACATTTCCTTGAGTTAAAAAAAAATCTGAGTCTTTCGTGTTTGTTCCGATGGTGTGCATGACGTGTCCATCTATGAACCAATCACAGTGGAAGTGGTTGCAATGTGTGATTGCCTGAACCCAGTCACGTGCTGGACCCCTTAGGCTAGTTAGTAGCACCCCCTCCCAGTCTAACCTTATGGCCTGAAATGGGGGAATCGGGTGCCTTCCAACAAAGATAGGCTATTGAGGGCAGGCAGGATAGATCCTGGAGAGACAGGGAGCCCATGTCTCTGAAAATCCCTTTTTCCTCTCACAGTCTCTGGTTTCTAACTGTGCTTTTTCTAAAATGTTTCTAAGGGGCCTAAATTGGGGGTAATGTGGTCAGGGCGTTGGCTTTGGAATCAGGAATCCTGGGTTCTAGTCGTCTGTCACCAGTTGTAACTGAATGACTTCCTTCTCCTCTCAGAGCTGTAGAGGCATCATCTGTAACTGAGACATTTGGACACAATCTCTTACAAGACCTTTCCCAGTTTGAATACGTTGGGATTCTCTGATGTCCTGATCGTTCAATCAGATGCCCATCTAGAAGGGAGACACAATCAAACTGAATTTCCTCACTGGAACCAAAGTTTTAGAAATGTAAGATGTTAATGGAAATTCCTTCCTGTCTACTGTATTCTTTCTCATATTTAACAGAATACCAAAGTGCTATACTTTAGGGTTTTCACTGCCCTGTTGGTTAATCTTGCAGTGAAATTGTACTTTTGCCTTTGGGACCTCATCCTGTATTCCCTAACAATGGGCTGGATAAGGGCTTAACTACAGAAAAGTGATGATTGTTAATATAAAATCTACTGGAAACCCATTCTTCTCAGTACTTTGCCCTTCCTTTAAAAAATTGTTTTATTGGGAACAATTTAATCCATGTGATCATGATTTAGTTTCTATTGACTCATCATTTTTCCTCAGCAGAAGTGATTTAACTTCCAAAAAGTATTTAAGAAGTAACTTTGACCATCTTTTTTGCCAGCAAATAGAAAAATCACTTTTTTTTTTTTTTACCCTAGAACAAATGGATTTTAAATTTAAGTTCTAGCCCAGAGCTATGAATGCTTGGGTTGTGGTCTTAGGTTTAAATAGAGCAAAATGTCTTCTTATCTTGGCTCAGAAAGGAGGCAAAGGTAATTTCCACTTAGAACCCTGATACTATTGTTAACAGTTGTTTACGTGGTATCTGTTCTGACTGGTGGGTTTCCCCCCTGCCCCGCCATGTTTAGGACATCATTGCTAGAGAACTTTGCCCTCTTCACATTTGAAGAAACTTGTGGTATTTCCTTGTCTCCCATGTCTCAGTGCAGGGTGGCCTTTGTTGGTGAAGACCTCCCCTCTGGCTCCTACTATATAGGTAAGAGCAAGAACTCCATGTGACCTTGTCCAGGCAGCTCTGCTCGGGGAGATGAACTTGTGAAGGTCACTGGGAAACCTGGTGGGGAAGAGTCTAGGAAGAGAACTAAGCTGGGGCTCAGAGATCTGGCATCTGGGCTTGCCCTGACATTACCTGGTTGGTGGATCCTGTGCATGTCACCGACCCCATTGATGCCGTGGTGTCCTCAGCTGGAGATGAGGACGTTGGGCTACATCAGTGGTCCTCAGCCTTTGTATGGAGAATAAGCCTCATGCACTTACCAGTGTGATAGATACACATTTCAGCACATCAACTTGGCTTCGCAAGACATTTCTTTTTCCAGCAAGTGAACTTTTCAGGATGGAATGCATTTGCTAAAAATGACTGCAACAATGTTTTTGGTCCCATGTTCATTATCAGAACTTACTCTTCCTTCCTCAAGAGATAGAGTCTCTGTCTCCTCCTTGTGGCCCTCGGCATGCTTTTGTGACTGCTCAGCCATGAGGGGATGGGTGAGGAGATACTGTGTGACTTTTGAGCCCAGGTCCTGAAAGCAGAACAGCCTCTGCCTCTCTCCCCCTCCAGCTTCTGTGGAGCTTCTGTGCTGCAGAGACGCGTGGAGACAGAGAGGCCCCAGGGGCCCCAGCTGTTCTGGCAGCCAGCTGTTGGAGTCCTCCAGTCTGCGCACCAGCCGCACGAGTGAGCCAGCCTCCCAAGGACTCTAGCTTTACTCACTGTCTGCCTGCAAGTATGCGACAGACACAAATGCAAACCACCTTGCTGAGCCCAGCTGACTCCCAGGGAGGTGGGGGTACACGTGCCATGAATGGTGTAGCTTTGAGCCACTGGTTTGGGTTGGCTTTTTATGCAGGATATGTAACTGAGCAAGTTCTGGCAAGTTCTCATTCTGCTGGGTGAGAGGACTAAGGCTCAGTCATTTAAGCTGTGCTCTTCTTTCTGTAGAATTGTCTGAGTTGGGAGGCAGTACGTTGGTGTGCTGTCAGAGAGAGTGTCTGGTCGTGCTGTCCTTGATGTCACTCTCTACCTATGCTGTGTCCACTGGGGTTCCTTGCTCCTGTCTAGTCTGCAATTATCAGTCCCTACAGGTCACTGTGGTCTTTCCTTCTTCCTGAATTTAGGAGCTTTTCTAGACTATTACCTCTTACACTGTTGGTGGGAATGCAAGTTGGTGCAGCCACTTTGGAAAACAGTGTGGAAGTTCCTCAAGAAGTTAGAAATAGAGCTGCCCTATGACCTTGCAATTGCACTAGTGGGTATTTACCCCAAAGAAGCAGATGCAGTACAAAGAAGGCCACATTGTACATTGTACAATGGGTACATTGTACCCCAATGTTCATAGCAGCAATGGCCACAGTTGCCAAACTGTGGGAAGAACCAAAATGCCCTTCAACAGATGAATGGATAAAGAAGATATGGTCCATGTATACAATGCAATAGTATGCGTCCATCAAGAAAGGATGAATACTCAACCTTTGTATCAACATGGATGGAACTGGAAGAGATTATGCAGAGTGAAATAAGGCAAGCGGAGAGAGTCAATTATCTTATGGTCTCACGTGTGGAGCATAAGGAAGAACATGGATGGCATTGTGAGAAGGAAAGGAAGGGTGAATGGGGGGAAATTGGAGGGGGAGATGAACCATGAGAGACTGTGGACTATGAGCAACAAACTGAGGGTTTTGGAGGGGAAGGAGTGGGGGGTTGGACGAGCCTGGTGGTGGGTATTGAGGAGGGCACGTATTGCATGGAGCACTGGGTGTGGTGCATGAACAATTAATCTTGTAACACTGAAAAAATAAAATAAACATATTTGGGGAAAAAATAAAAAATAAAAATAAATTAAAAAGATTTTATTTACTTATTTGTCAGAGAGAGAGAGGCAGAGAATGTGTGTGTGTGCGTGCATGCCAGGCAGAGGAAGAAGTAGGTTCCCCGCCAAGCAAGGAGCTTGATGAGGGATTCGATCCCAGGATGCTGAGATCACGACCTGAGCTGAAGGCCAATGCTTAACCCACTGAGCTACCCAGGTGTCCCTCTAGTCTATTAACTTTTGAAACTCTATCCATGCTACACTCATTTTACCACTCCACTTAGGACTTCTCGAAACTCCACAGCACTGTGCCTCTTCAGTGCAAAAGGTCATTTTTGTTGCTCCTGCCCCACAGTGTGGTGCAAGAAAGTCTTGAGGCTCTCCCAGATGAGCTTCCAAGCTCGTATTTTTCAGATTTTCAGTTTATATCACCATGAGTGAGTCCTTAAATCAATCCAGTAGTTTTCAACCAGCATTAAAAATAATTTTAGAAGCACAGAAGAGAATTGAAAAAAAAAACTATCAGAATAGTTAAGGGAACTGTGATGATTAATTTCATAGGTCAACTTGACTAGACCATGGTACCCAGATAGCTGGGCAAAAATGGAGGTGGCGATGAAGGTATTTTTAGATAAGATTAACGTGCTCCAATCATCAGGCTTTGAGAAAAGATCACCCTCCCATAATGTGTGTAGGCCTTATCCAGTCAGTTGGAGACCTTAAGAAAAAGACTGACCTTCTGTGAAGAAGAGGGAATTCTGCCAGGAGACAGTTTTTGGATTCAAATTGTGACATCAACCCTCTGGGCCCACCCTGCAGATTTTACACACACACACACACACACACACACACACACACACACACACACACACACACTATTAGTTCTGTTTTTCTGTAGAAGCTTGACTAATGCAGCCATCCTTCCATGAATCTATGCTTTCAGGGATACATACACATACATGGACTGAATTGTTACATGATACACGTTTCTTACTATGAATCCCAGTCAAAATGTTTGGAAGATACTGTCTTACCTCACCATAATCTCAGACATTTCTTTTGCTTCTTTTCATGCTGGGATCTTACCTCATGAGGCTCTCCCCAGGGCTGTTGGCACTCCAAACATCTCCAGGTTTCTTTTCCCCTCTTTTCTTTTTTTTAAACCATCCCCTAACTCCCTTTCCAGATTTTAGCTAGCAGGGACATAGTAGGGAATGGATCTAGGGGGTGAAAGAGGGATTAAGATACAGGATTCCTTGTCTCGTTTGTTCCTTCTTCTGACATCACTTCCTCCCAACCCCCACCCCCTCATTCCTCATATCTTGAGGAATCTTTTCAAACGGAGTGAGTAGGATTGGTTTCCCACTAGTTATTGGCAGGGTGGACTTGGACAAAGCACTTTTCCTCTTGAGCCTCGGTTTTATCTTCCGTATCATGGGGAAACCAGGGTGTGCCTCATGCTTTTATGGTACAACTGAACTGAAGCACTTTTTTTTTTTAATGATTTGTTTATTTATTTTAAAGACAGCATGCAAGAGAGGGGAGGGGCAGAAGGAGAGAGATTGAGAGAGAGAGAGAGAGAGAGACAGAATCTCAAGTAGACTCTGCACTCACTGTGGAGCCCAACACAGGATTGATCTCATGACCCTGAGATCATAACTTGAGCTGAAACCAAGAATCAGATGCTTAACTGACTGAGCCACCCAGGCGCCCCAGGTCTGACACGTCTTATATATTCATCATATCTTAGTTACCCTTTCTTTCTCCCCTACAACAGAGGTTGATGTGTTGGCCTCAAGACTGCGATTCTTCTGGGTGGGAACCTCATTTGATTCTTTCACAACTATAGCACATAATAGGTACTCAGTATTATTGAACTAAAATTCTCAGTCCAAATCTCCAGTACTTCCTTGGTCCTCTGACTCTTATTTGTTGACTTAGGAACTCTGAGCCTGCCAGATTGGGAATTGCTCTAACCTCCTGTGGGTAAAATATACACAAACCAACTGGTACTACACAGATGTGAAAACACTACCCAATTAGAAGTGACTCTGAGCTCACGTGGAATACTTCTGTGTTAGAGTCCTCTCTTCCTTGACTGCTAGAAGGGTAGAGAAAATGACACAGGAAGCTGATGTTACAGGAACCCCCTTGACATAGAGCAGGAGAATTATTGTCTCCAGCGGATACTTGTACATCATGGGGTCAATATTTCCTGCAAATTTACCAAGGCTTCTCTCTAGGTATTAAAAAAAGCTTTATTTTTTTCCAGATTAGTTGGGAGGCATAATCCAGTCTGATGGGTGAGGAGTGGTTTCTTGAAGACAGCTGACCTCTCAAGTCCTCTTAGCAGGCATACGCCAAGGTGGGCTTTGTATAAATAAAACCGTGGGAAGAATATAATACCTTTTTGCCTGTTGCTGGTTGGCCCCTGTCTTTCTCTTCTGGGAAAGCTTGTTTCTGCCTATTTAAATCACAAAGCAGTTAGTCATGAATGGTATCTAAATTTGTGTTCAATGCTGACCACACTGGTAGTGTCAAATGAATGAAAAATTATATTTCATTTTGGAGCGTTGGTCTATGCCCTAGCATTCAAGCAGTTGCTGGCTTTGCTGCATTCACTGTCTCCCTGCCATTCACAACAAAAGCGAAATAATTAATGTAATAATCCCTTTCAAAATTATATCCTTTGGCCTAAACAGCTTTGCCATATATACAAATGCTTTGGGTAAATGCATTTATATAATAGTTTAAACCTAGCTTCATTTCGATAATAGAGCATTGTTCAACTATGAAATGACTAAGTACCCTTTTCATATGCCCTGTGAGACACACAATAAATAGAATGTCGTGCTCATACGGTGTCTGTTTTCCCAAGCGGTCAGTTCAAAGCAAATTCTGTGCATTTCATTAATCTCAGCATCCTCAAGTTAATGCAAAAATTCTTCTCCTTGCTTGGGTAGTCCCCTCTGCTTTTCTCCTTTGACTTCTCTCCTCATTCCTGACTGTCCTCCAGCCCTGGCTTGCCACAACGAACTTTCCTACTTTTCCTCTACTCCCTTTCCCCCTTCCTTCCTTTGTACTTTTCTTTTTGGAACAGCGGCCTCCTTTCCAAGGGTCTGATTTCCTGGGCAGGTCACATGCCCGCCTGTCGACTGAGGGCCACCAGGGAACTAGACATCAGTTTCTGGTTGTGTAGCTTTCATAGCGACGCTCTACATTGCAATGGGTAAACCACACTCAGATCGGGTAAGAAAGAAGGTTCCATCAGTGTCACTTGTTATAAAAAAGAAAAGGCTTAGCATATGAATCTAAATATATGCTAGTACCTATGTTTTTAGCAAAAGGATATCAAGACAGTAGAGAACAAGATTTAAAGAAACACAGCCCTAGGTACATATTGACACAGTCCTTCCAAAACCTCACTGGGATTTATTCATTCCCAACCTGCCTTTGTATTTTCTAAGTTTGCCATAATCTTTCTCCAGTGTTTTTGCAAGACTGACCCTCTGCCCCTGTGCCGTGCTGGCATCCGAAGGATTGTCCACAGTCGAGAGACTTGTTCGGCATGAGGGTTGTCATTTGGGCTCTGTTGCTCGTGTTTCTACCAGTCTGCTAGTGACTTTTGGGCACCAAATCCCCTTCCCTCCATTATTTCTCTTTATCAGAGGGATGACCTTCAATTCCTCTGTGAGCTGTAGTTGCTATTGAAGGTGTTTGGGCTTCAGAGAAAACTCTGGCCAAAGGTTTGCATTTCTGAGTTCAACTTGATATGTCCACCACTCTGCTCTGCTCGTCCCTTTCCCACAGGTCCACATGGACACACGTATGTGTATTCCCACTGCACATTTTCAATGCGTACATACAGAATTTCTTACTTTTCTCCAGTAGGGAGACTGTTCTCCCACATGAGGACCAACTTAGTGAGGCAGTGGCTTGGATTATAAAATGGCTTAGTATAGGATGGCTGATGTCTATCCTTTAAAGAACAGCAGAGGCATTTACTGCCCTTCTCACATTTCTTAAAGAGGCACTGCTCCCAAACATTTAAACAGAACAAAAGCCCGTTAAATTGTGGTTTCCTATGACACACTTTTAAAAAGAACAAAAGAAAAATGTATTAAGCTATGTAGTGGGAATACAAAATATTGGCTTACACGTTCGTGAATCATACTTCTCCCTTCCTCCACCATCAAAGAAGAGTTGATGTTGGGACTTCTTCAGTTATACGGAATCCAGTGTACTTGTTAGGACGTCTCCGCCTACAAGTAGGAGGGACCTGATTCACATGGGCTTGAACAAGATTTGCTATCTCCCATTTCTGGAGCTCGATGGGTATAGGCTGGGCTCCAGGGTAGGACATTCAGGGCTCTGGAACCATCCATCTGGGCTCTTCCTGCTCTGTTTCAGACTCTCATCTTGTTATAAGGTGGTCAACCTCAACAGCTTCTTTGGCTAGTGGAGGAAGGGGAGATGCAAGAGGTCCTACTTACTCTACCGTAGTGGTGAGGCTATAAGAAAAATAAAAGAGGTGGTGGGGAAGCGAAGAGGACTGGCACAATAAAGACTTGGGCCACAGAGGGGATGGGAGGGGAGATGAGGGAAGCAGCACAGACTGAGTTAGATAGAGAACTTTCTGGACTCAGAACGGAAGAGGAGAGGCACTTTAGGGCATCAGCCATGCATTTGTAAGATATTGACAGCCAGAGAAATGGGAAGGAAAATCGGAAAGGAGTTTACCTTTGTGTTATACATATACACTCCTTTGGTGTTTTCATGAAAGACTGTAAATTAAGATTTATATTGGTTTTCAATTATTTTGGTTGCTGGAGTAGGACAGAGTCTAAGAGTTGGTCTGTTCAGCACTTCTTTTGCCATTCTCTATGATAGAAAGGTGAATCATATAATTTATCACCCAAACAGGGACATTTGAAGCTAAAGGGGGACCCCATCAATGATTATGCTGGTACTACTGGTTTAAACCAGGACTACCCTACTCAAACTAAGATTTATGCCAATATTTGGCACACAATTTTAGTTAGAAATGCTGCTAAAAATTGGGAAGTGGGGCACTCAAGCTCCCGGCCTCCCTTGCAGCTAGAGTGGTCAGATTTCATAGCTGTGGGCTATGGGTTAGAGGCAGGAATCCCTTAGGAGGACTTGCCTTCCTTAATAAGTCAACACTAGGGGGAACTACGGCTCTGTCGCTTTCCTCCTGTTTGGACGACACCCGTATGGCCTGGAGAGGCATCAGCCATTTCATGAGCATTGGGATGGAAGCCAATGGCCAGGATGGGGAAGACAAAGATGGAGCAAATGGGGGGATATTGATGATTTCATGGGCCTGCTACACAGACCTGGCCTGCTCACTTCCAGACTCCTTGTGACAGGAAAAAATCAACCCAAACGTGTAGGTCAATCTAATAAGATTTTTGCACCTCATACCCAAATACACATTCTGTTGATATATGGATTTTTTATTGGATTTTTTAAAATGTTAGTTGAATTAAGATGGAGTCATAAGGTAAGTATGTTTATATAGCAAACATATTAATCCCTTTTCTGTGTAAAGAAACTATACATCAGTTGACAAGACAATCTCAGTATTTCTTTTTGGTTGTGTTTTATTAAACATTTTTAATTTAGACATTTTCAAACACACACCGAAGTAGACAGAACAGTAGAATAAATCCTGATGTACCCATAACCAAACTTCACAATTATTGTTTCATTAGTATTGTGGGTGGGTTTCTGTGTTAAAGAAATTAACATTCTTTTGATGGGTACATATTATAAATGGGATAATACCCTCTCTATGTACAACTGGAGAAACAGAAAGAAAAATTTTCAGTCATTTGCCACAGTAGCAAGGAACTGTCCTCAGCAGTGAGTACTTGATTCATCGACTACTGACTCAAGGTAATGCTGGGCCACATGAAATCTTTGTTGACAAACACACTAGTCATTACTAGTCTCGTCATCTTAGACACTTTACTTAACCTCCAGGTCTCAGATTATTTACGTGTAGACTAGAGATAACATTATAACAGGGCAGTTGTGAGTGTTAAGATAATTATTAAGATAATAATCATCCAGTTCTTTTTACAGTAATTGATACATAATAAATGCTCAGTAAGTGATCACTATTTCTATTATTATTATTGACTCAGTGTTAATTGGTGTGAGTTTCTTCTGTTTTCTTCTAGGCCAGGGAGTGAATGGGGAAGCTAGAGAATGCAAGGAAATATAAAAATGTTTACTTCTATAAGCTTCATGAAATGACACATAGAGTAAAGATTGATCATCAAGGGGGTCCATTTTTCATACTTGAGACTGAAGTCACTTCTGCCAAACAGAGAGACGTGATCACAATGGTTCAAGATGGATAAGTGGTTGCAGGTATATACGTTCCAGGGTCCAAAGAGGGTTCAGTCTGCTATAGCTGTGAGTGCCTGGGGAGATACCAGTTTCTCAGATTGGAGAGGAGTTTCATAAAATTGGATCCTGAAAATTGGTTCTCGAGATTTAGAAATATGTAACAGGAGTCATTTTGGTTTTGATATTTTCACACAAACTATGAGTCAGAAGTCCTCAAGTTAAATCTGCCAGAGTTCTTTGGTTATTAAATCTCATGTTTTGGAGAATAAGGTATGTGTCTCCTATTCGTGGTAATGAGTAGAGAAGGAAGAGAAATTTCTGCAGAGACCTCCCGTGTACTCAAACAGCCGACCCTGTCTTTGTGTCAAGTAGGTTTCCTGTGGATTGGAAGGGTATCTTAGATGTGGTCCCTAGAAACAGACTCAGACAGGAACTTGGCTGCATGTTGGGGGTGTGTTCTCAGGAGAGGAAGAGTAAGGGAAACAAGATAAAGAATAAAAGATGCTGAGCAAGGATGTGGTCTTCCCTGGAGTCAGCTTCTGCCTGAAGCCACAGAGAGTTCTAGAGCATGAAATGTATCTCAGAGTTGAGTCCATCTTGAAGCAAGAGGACTGGACTTTTGCACCCCCAAGTAAGCCAGTCAGTGTCTGTGGGGCGTCCTCAGTTGAGAGAGGAAGGTATAATCTTTCATGTGAGCTCCCTTTTGTCCGAGGGCAATTTTCCAGAGAAAGGGGCAGCTATGAGCCATTAGCATCCAACATTCACACCAACTGGGGACAGGTCACTGGTACAATAAAAGGGACCAACGGAGACCCTGAGAGGCGATGCTTTCATTTGAAGTCAGCTATGTTCCTCTTCATGCTGCTTTGACTGAAATTATTTGGAACAGAGAGGTTAAAGAGGAGGTTCTTTAAAAAGGAGGTTCATTGTTTTTCAAGCTCAGCTAGTATATGGATGGTCTCCTCGGAGAGGAAAGTTTTCTTGGCTTCCAACATTGGCTTAAATGGTTTCTTTTTTTTTTTTTTTAAAGATTTTATTTATTTATATGACACAGAGAGAGAGAGATCACAAATAGGCAGAGAAGCAGGCAGGGGACTGGGGGGGGAGGGGGAAGCAGTCTCCCTGCTGAGCAGAGAGCCCGATGTAGGGCTCTATCCCAGGACCCTGAGATCATGACCTGAGACGAAGGCAGAGGCTTTAACCCACTGAGCCACCCAAGCGCCCCTGGCTTAAATGGTTTCTATAATAACTTTACTTAAATATATATAAGCCTGCTTGTTTCAATAAACTTCTTATGTTCACATTTATTAAAAAGGCATGAAATCAAAACAAATTACACATTAAAATTTAAAAAGTGTAAGAGCATTAAAAATCAAATTGATGACATAAATTCAATGTGACAGGTGATACCGTTTTGCTGAAACTAAGATGCCATTTCCAGATAAATGTGAGACCGTGAAATCTCAGATTGTCTCATGTGCTTCATACGACCTGTGTTGCAAGATGTCGTGTTGAAGGATCACCTTTCCAGGAGTCTTCTGGAGTAGAATGTTTGCAAACCCTAATCCGCAGAGGGTTTGAGGTAGAGGTCATGATGTTCTCTGACCTTCACTCGGCAGGAAGGAATTATTTAGCATTTACCTAAAGGTTGTCTCTATTATTGTCCTAGGCATTCATCCTGGGACCACTGTGATCATAAACCAAAATGCAAACACAGGCACTCAAATGCTGTAGCCATCCTCAGGAAACAAATCATCCATAACACACACAGTTTTACTGCAATGAAAGTGTAATATTTAAAGCTCATTTAAAGCACTCTCTTAAAGCACTTAGGGGCTCCAGCTAGCATGTCTGCACATTCTTTGATATGAGACCATGAAATGAGATTCTTCCCCATGAAATGGGAACCTGTACCAGGTAAGTTTGCTCATGAGATGACACCTGGAATACCCAAGAGGCACCATTTTGACTCCTGCTGGTTAGGGTGAGAGGATGAGCATGAGGAAGGCCCCCAAACTGGAGGGTGAAGCAGTGGCAATCTGAAAGGCCACTGACTGGGCTTTGGGCCCCATATAGCATTACAACATTAATGACTTAATTTAGTGATACTGACCGAGACTGCCTGGTGGTTCTGCATATAGAGGCTACTCATTGTGCTAGGTGAACTTCCTGCCCTTGCCATTGACTGAATACAGGGAATGCCATGGGGGGCGGGGGGGCGGCAAGCTCCTCCTGCTTGGGAGTTGGGACACTGGAGTTACTGGTGCACCCCGGGGGTTATGAGCACCACCATGTTGCTACTGGCTGTTTCTTCTGGGAAACTCAGGGACCAGAGTGCTTTTGCCACTGCCAAGGAAGCTTCCCGACTTCCTCACCTCCCCCTGCTTCCTTACAACAAACTGTACTCCCTGTGACCATCTGAGCACTGCCTGAGCAAAATGTTTAATGAAGGCAGAGAAAAGGTAGGAGATCCTCTGTGGTCACTGCTTACGTGAAGTCGGCCGCCTAAACCAGGAACAAGACCTGCATTTAATCAGAGAGCCCAGTGTGAGCAACAGCGGATTAAGCAGTCTTGGGGCAGAGGGAAAGCATTAAAACCCACTGTTACAACATAGAGGTCAAGGCAAAAAGGGAAACCAGCTGAGCCGCTCAGAGCACAGCAGCGGGCTCACTCTGGTCCGGATCATCCCCTCATTTAAGAGTGGGGAAAAAAACATTCAGAGAAGGGATTTGCTCAAAGTCTTATTCGCTGAACACACGTTTAGTGATCGGTGTCCACAAGAGTCTGGGCAGTCACCCTGCTGTGTGCCGGGGATCCAGCAGACAGGCGTGAGCTGTCCGCACCCGCAGGGAGCACAGGATTGCAAAGAGAGAGGGAAGGTGAACAGATGGTCAGGAAGCAGTGAGTCAATGCCTTGAAAGGCGTTGCTCAAATGCCCACGCAGGCATGCGGGAGGGTCGCCTAATCTAGCCAGCCATGCTCAGGAGGAGCTCCGAGGCAGAGACGGTAAAGCAGCTGGGGAGCACAGGTGTTCCATTACTGCGCTAGTCACACCACCCAGAGCCCAGGGGGTTTCTCAGACGCTCACTGCTTCCTGGGAGCCGAGGAGCCACAAGCCATCCCAGGAAAACAAAACACGGCCCCACCTTCATGTTCTTTTGGTGCCATTGATTGAAAGAGGGTCTGGACACAGTCTCAGTCGGTTTCTTCTACTTCAATTCATTATTC
>JAQQSY010003253.1:0-13102 GCA_028646535.1 Procyon lotor
TAAAAAAAAAAAAAAAAAAGTCCCTCAAAGAGAACACTAAGTGTGGTTACTTGCTCCTGGAAATGGCCGGAAGCAGCTAGACAGAGACTACTGTATTTTTGAGAGAGTTGTACAGTGGCACCAAAGAAGCCATAAGGCTGTTCTTAAAAGCCTAAGTCCCAACCTCAATTCCAGGCAGGAAATGGGCTTTGAAAACTGTGTAGCCCTGTGGAGGGACAACACCCCCAGTGCCAACTTCAGGTATGACCCAGGAAGGTAACAGAACAGGAAGGATTGCCCAGCCTGGGGCGCCAAGGAGTTCTGAGAACCATCGCACTGCCTGGGAGTAGATCTGGGAAGTTGTGTTTGTACCCACGGTGTATTGTTTGAACCAGGGTAGGGCAGTTGTCTCACGTTTGCCTGATCAAGATTCTATCAGAAATTTGAGAGTGGGAGTGAGGTGTTCCTGTTAATCTGAGAGGCTTTGTTGTTCTGAGGTAATAAGAACTAAGGGTATTGTGGGGGTTGGCTGTCTCTCACCCATCAAGTGTGCTGAGAATTCTATAAAGCAAGCTGATCTTTTCTTTAGAGAGAAGAAAAAAAAAATGCTTCTTGTGCAGAAGCAGAGATAAGGAACCATAAGTTTAGGGGAAGAAGGAAATAGAGAGAGAAATATGATTCTGCCTGGGTCTCTGGGAACTTTCTATGCCTCCTGGCTCCCTCTAGTTTAAGTCCAGGCTGCATTCCTCTGGGTTCCAGGAGATAGCCCTGTATCATTATAGTCCATCTCCTTTTCTTGTTTAAGTTTGGTTGAGTTGGTTTCTACCTTTTAAAATTCAAAGAACCTTAATGGAGGAAGTTCCCTTACCTTATCACTGCAAAACATCTCCAGGAAGGGACCTCCCCTTCCTTCCTGCTGTATAGGTTGTGGTCACGGCCATGGCAATGAGATTTCTCAGCCTGGTCTGATTTCAAAGTCAATATGAGCGAAGCTGGAATATTGACTCCTGCTTCCATCCCCATCTACACTGGCCAAATTTAAGGATGGCTTCTTAGTACCAACACTGAGAAGAGCAAAAATGTCAAAATAAAACATAATGATTCCAATTTGCCTTGGAGAAAACTCTACCTACCCTTTATTTCCCTTATCCTTTGCTCTCCTGAGCTCTGGAAAAGCTCTTTCCTACTATCTCCTTTCTTCCTTCCTGCAACATCTCCTACCTTCCTTTCTCACTCTTACTTGATGACCTTACTTCCTATTCCACTGAGAAAAAAGAAAGAGCCAGAAGATAACTTTCTTACCCTTCCAGACCAAATCTGCTAAACCACCAGCAATCATACTTGTTTTCTTGGCCTTCCCTTCAGTGCTTCTCAGCACTGCCCAAGAGAGCTGTCCTTGAGGCTAAAGATGTCCCCTATTGTCTCTGTTCAATACACATGTCGCTTGCCACACATGTGGCTACTGAGCACTTGAAACGTGGCTGGTGCAAGTAAGACTGAATTTTACATTTTATTTAGTTTTAATTAATTTAAATTTAAATGGCCACATCTCGCTAGTTGGGTGGCTGTTGTGTAAGACAACACAGATATAGAGAATTCTTGAGTTTTGCTACACAGGGAACAAAGAAATGGAATGGACAGTCACAGAGTGATAGGGTCAGAACTGCACTTTTTAAAAGGATGGATAAATGATATTTTAGCACAGGAGATGGAAATGATCCAGTAGAGAGACAAATAGATGAAGCAGGAAAAAGCAGAGTCGACTGTAGAAACAAAGTAGATCCTAGGTAGGAGCAGACCATTGCATATGGTGGCACAGTCTCATATGGTAGCCACTAGACACAGGTGGCTATTTAAGTGTACGTTTGTTAGAACCTCATGAAATGTTAAATTTATTTCTCAGTCACACTAGACACATTTCAAGTACCTTCCACATTGGATGTAATTTCCATCATCAAAGAAAGTGCTGTTAGACAGTGCTGCCCTATACTTTGTCTTCTTTTCATATTATCATTCTGTGTTTTGCGTATTTTAAAAAGTTTTTAAGATGAACTTTATACATGTGCATAGCTTTGCGAGCCAGAAAGCCTTCCATTTTTTTCCAGTCTTTCCCAATTTTCTACTCTCCAAGTCATCACATTCAATTCTTTTATCTTTTTCAAAAATATTCATGTCTCTAATTCTAAATAATTTTCTTTTTTTAAAGATTTTATTTATTTATTTGACAGAGAGAGAGAGACAGAGATCACAAGTAGGCAGAGAGGTGGGCAGAGATAGAGGGGGAAGCAGGCTCCCTGCTGAGCAGAGAGCCCGATGCGGGGCTCGATCCCAGGACCCTGAGATCATGACCTGAGCTGAAGGCAGAGGCTTAACCCACTGAGCCACCCAGGCACCCCTCTAAATAATTTTCTTGTACTGTTTCTCAATTGTTTTCCGAGGTCTGGGCACTGCTGTGATTTCTTTATGAAATGTGTGGAGTTAGCCTGCCCACATGGTCTACACTATACCCTTGTAGTCCCTCCAAAATGTTTCTATTTCAGGGTCTTCCCCCTTGCTGTTCCTGCTGCCTAGAATGCTCCACTCGCAAGGCTATGTCCTCCAGTCATTCAACTGTCACCTTCCCAGAGAGACTGTCCCTGGACACCTTACTAGATGGAGGAAACTCTGTTATTCTCTATCCTTTTGTTCTGCTTAATTTATTTTTTTTATGATCCCAAACAATACCTGGCCTTATGTTTTTGTGTATGTGTTTGTTTGTTCTCTGGGTTCTCCATAAAAACGTACACTTTGTAAGAGTAGGGTCTGAGGCTTTTCTTTCATTTCAGTGTCCCCAGCACCTAGAACATTCTCTGGCACATACTACATGCTCTGGTGCTTAAAAGTTATTTGTCTAAATAAGTGAGTGAGTGAGTAAATTGATGAATTTAGCCATTTCCAAAGCTGAACCAGTTTTGCATTCACGTTGGTGGGAAAAGTGAATTCTGTCCAGGCCAACCCATGGAAACCACTCCAATATTGGCCTGAGTCCATTTTCCACAGGCCAGGAAACTGTCCTGAGTAGCCAGAGGTAGGGTTCAGACTCATCATCTCCTTGGCTCCTTATGATGACCTCTTAGAAGAGCACAGAGCAACTTGTTTCTTTGTTCTTTTAAAGTAATCCTGTCTTAATTAGGGGATAACATGGAAATTTCTTTTTCATCGTGGATCATTGGTACCTTGCTAGCAAATCACTTACATAGCTCCTGTCTGTGCTGGTACCACTCTAAGCATTATAGACCAACTTACTTGTTCTCTGCCAGGCAGAATTTGCTGTTATAACTACCATCCCTTCTAATAAACCAAAGATGGTATTCAGTGAGGTTAGGACAAGAGCTCAGCAGTCTAGAGAGGTAACTCAGCCCCATTGTTATAATCTTAATAGTTGATAAAATCCCACAGATCCCAGAAGAGTATTTAATTATCAAGTCTTCTTGTCTAAAACTATATATCGGTCTCTGTTGACCATACAATACAATTCTAGTGATCAATTGGGATACATTCTAAAATCTAAGACAAAATACCTTTTCAAAGGTAACTTTTATTTCTTTTGCAAATGTAATTTTATTTTTCTCACATACATGGTATGTTTAATTGCAGAAATCTTGGAGAATACAGTTAAACAGAAGAAAACTGGAAACATCTATAATTAATACTATACCATGAACATTTATTTGTATAACTTCCAGGTTCTTCTGAGAATACATTTTGATGTATGCATAACATTATTAAATAGATAAGCTTCACATTCTTATACTGAGAAGATTTCCTGGAAAGTGAGTATAAGCAAAAACAGGTGCTTTTGGATTCAATAAAAGGATAAGATACCTTTCATCAGCATATTTTTGGCCATTAATATCAAACTTGGCTATTCATAGAAGTTCCATCACTTGAATATCGCATTAGCTGTTCTTTGTAAAACAGCCAAAAAAAAAAAAAAAAAAAAAGGAAGGAAGGAAGGAAGGGGGAAAGGAAGAGAGAGAAAGAGAAAGGATGGAAGGAAGGAGATAGGAAGAAAGAAAGAAAAAGAGAAGGAAAAAAAAGAGAAGGAAAGAAAGAAGGAAAGAGCAAGCCCATGTCGATCAGCTGTGATGTATGTAGCCTCAGTCTATGTGAAATAATAACCTGAACTAAAAGCTTGAACACATATGGCTGGTTGAATAGCTGTGGTTAATAATGTTTATGTAATCCAAATCAAGTTAATGGGTTTTAGGACCAATCCCTGGGATATTTAAGGTCAAAGAGAATTAAATGGGATGTGAGGGTGATCTGGCTGGGACATCTGTTGTGCCCCATTGATTGCCAGGTTTGATTCAGCTGATCTGATTGCCTAGGTGGGTGTCTGCTTCCTCTGTCACCGCTCCATGTATGTCTCTCCCTGAGGAAGGTCCTGGGGGGAAGAGGACCACTTCCCCTAGCAGAGGAGGACCATTCTTCCATCAAGGGTATGGGAACAGCTGGGCTCCCCGCTGGAAATTCCAAACAAACTCTCAAGTTGTGTTACTAGAAGCTTTAAAAAAGAGAGAGAGAGAAAGAGAGAGAATTAAATGAAAACCAGGATTCTCAATCTCGGAAAAGATTGCTACCAAAGACATATTATCCAGTCCCTCAATTATATCCATAGTTGGAGGTCCATTTTTTTCTTTTAAAATTGAGCATTTAAATAAATAAAATGATGTACAAAAATGAGGGCAAATGACAAGAGGTTGATGATTGCAGACCAAAACTACACATTCCCCCCTTTCTTTTTAACAGAATGGCAGAACAGATATTTCTTTTTATTTATTCAAAAAATAATAAACCATTTTGAACTTATTTATTTTGCTAAAAAAGTAGTGGATCAAACGGAAACATTCAAATATCATTGGGACTGAATCTAAATTAAACTCATCGCCCTTTTCTTTTGAATTTCTGCTCTGAGGATCGGTGGGACCAAAGCGATGTTTTCCACATATATAGAGGTAGATGAAGGGTTTCTGGGTCCTGCTATGAGAGTAACTGATCCTCAGATTAATTGGTACACTGTCTCTGTAGGGTGAGTGCACATAGAGTGGATCCCTGCATGTACTTTGTATCTCGTGCTACAAAAGCATCGGGGGTATGGGCTGAACAGCACATACGTGCATCAAATTCATTGCTGAGGAGGAGATGAACATTAAACAAACCACTCTTTAGTCGCAAAGGAGAACAAATGACTTTAGTAGTGAATAACCGGAGATCCAATCTTTGTCTCCTGGCTGAGGTAAAGCTTCCCTGAGGAAGTCACCGTTCAGTGGAATCCTGCAGCTGAAGGAGAAGTTGGTCCCCACCCCACCCCTTCCCCAGAACTTCTGGTGAGAGGCAGCAAAACATGGAAAGGCTCAGAGGCAGGCCTTCGCCAAACTGTAGGAAGACCTCTGTAGCTAAAGAGTAAGGGAGAGGTAAGTCTTGGGTTATTCTACTGCTATGTGTATAAGCACCATTATTTTTTTTTTTAAATTTTATTTACTTATTTGACAGAGAGAGACATAGTGAGAGAGGGAACACAAGCAGGGGGAGTGGGAGAGGGAGAAGCAGTCTTCTCACCAAGCAGGGAGCCTGTTACGGGGCTCGATCCCAAGATCCTGGAATCATGACCTGAGCTGAAGGCAGACGCTTAACGACTGAGCCACCCAGGCGCCCCTATAAGCACCATTATAAATAGGGATAGTGGATATTTGGGAAGAAAACTATCAAACTGTGGTGTTAAATCCACAGAATACAAAATCATCCCCTTCCTACTATAATTCTAATCAGTCTTCCTTAGTCTCCTTTCTTTGCTCCCATTTTGAAGGTTGATAGGCTCCATAGTTCTGTCCTTGTTCTTAGTCCTTGTTCATTCTTATGCTGCACACTCTCCTGGAAGATCCCTGGTGTTTCTCAAACAGGTCTGATAGGTTTCTACCCCAGGGCCTTTGCCCATCCTTGTCTTTCCACAGAGGATCTCCTCTCTCCTGTCTTCTCATGGATTACTCTCTCTTACTCTCTCTTCTGTTACGTTTCTGCTCAGATGTAACCTCTTCTGAGAGGACTTTTCTGATCCCTTAACACTCTCTGTTTCCTTACTCTCCTTTATTTTTCTTGAGAGTACTAATACTATCTGGCATTGTATGGTATTTTCTTTTTTATTCTAGATCTCCTTTCCACTAGACTGTAAGTTCCATGATGCCAGAACTTTGTCCGTTGTTCACTGTTGCATAAACATTCAGCTACCCATACAGTGTTACAATATAAAGTAAGCAGCGAGTATTAGTTTCACGGATGATTACTGAGTACATGAATCAATGATTGAATGAAATTATACTGTCCATGGATTCAGCTGCTACCCACATGCTGATGACTCCAACATCTACACTTCCTGCCCCCTCCCTCTCGAGAACCAGATCCACTGACCCAACTTCCTGTGAGACATCCGTGTTGTCACAATCAAGAGGCACTCACATTATCCTGCCCCCAGCAGAACTCATCAGCCCAATAATTTACACTTGCTAGTCCTCTTGTGTTCCCTTCCTCTGTGAATGACTCCACCATCTGCCCCGTTGCCCAAGCCAGAAACCTGAGAATCATGTTCTGTTTGTTCCTCTCCCTTATCCTCCACATTCAGTCACTAAATCCTGTTGATTCTCCCACCTTTGGATTGATCCTCCCCCTGTACATCCCCACTGACATTATCTTCTTCACTTGTCACTTCTGACTACTTGACTTCCCACAAATCTTGTCTCCCACCAATTTGTGCTTTACCGCGCCACCAGGGAAATCTTTCTACAGTGCAACTGCAGTCTTGCTTACCAGTCCCCAGTGGCTCCTCTTTGCTGTAAGTTAATAGCCAAGCTTCTAGGTATGACATGCAAAGCCATTTAAAATTAAGTCCCCAGCTAAATTCTAGGATAGGTCTCTTGCCGTCTCTCCTTTTATCTCTTGTTTTTGCCGCGCCACCACCATTCACACTAGCACAATGATGTGCAAGAAGTATTTTCAATATATCTCTGGGTCACATTCTCAAAAAAGTATGTTTTTCTTGGTTATGCAGGGCCCTCGTGTTTCTGGATAAAGGGGAGGGTCCTTAAAGATAACGTCTCTTCCGATGATGTCACTTGTAGCTAAGACCTTCCCGAAAGTTTGCCGCTTTGTGGAAGGCATAGAGCTATGCCTTCTGAAGGAGCCTCTTCAGAAGTGTGAAAAGAAGACCTGTTATGTTTTCAACTTCATCACTTCCAGGGAAGAGGTAAGCTTTTAATTTGTAATCAGAAGTTCCTCCTGACACTGGGAACTTTCCCATGTCACTGACCTGCCTCCACGATGCTGGAATTGTTTCCATGAAGGATCTCTGCATTGGTTTATACCGCTTTCAAGGAGAATAGGGAATCTGGTTACTCTTTATAAACCTTAATGGAATAACCAGTGCCCATGAGTAGAAGCTATAGTCATGCCTACTCATCCTTGGGTTTAATAAAAGGGATACATTCTTGGAAATTCAAGCTATCTAACAAATGAATCTGCTGTCTGGCAAGATAATGACTTCCCCATCATTGGGGATATTCAAACAGAGCCTAGATATACACACCGTGGTTATTAGGTGTTTCAAAGGAATCGTATATCTGAACAGGTGTTGAATCAAATGAGCACAGATGTCCCTTCCTTACTCTGATATTCTTATTTGTCTCTGAGTCAAAGGATAATACCACAACCCTCCATTTTACTTTGGTTGTATAGACTTAGACTTCGGTTAACAGATGGGAAAACAGATTCTGAAACTAAAAGCCCAGGGATTATTGTGCCTATTTTTATCAGGTAGTTTTGTATAATCCTGAGATTTAAAAAAAAAAAAACACTCTGAAAAAAGTTGTTTGTAGAATGAATTTCATCATAGTGAGTATTGTCACAGTAAAATATTTCCAAAGCCAGTATAGTGTCAAACAGCAAATGATGAGGTGCTCTGATGAACACTTTTCAATGCATTAAATAATTTAGACCTTTTTTTCAAGTTTATTGGAGTTTGACAAGAACACTTCTTTTTCCTTACATTCTGTTGGTTTGATTCTGTGAAATGAGCAGCTGGTTGTATCCTGACTTTTGAAGCTCCAGGTTTCAAAATAAAGATCATAGAGCAGCTTTAAATTCGTTTAAGGATCTGAGCTCTGAAAAATTATATATAGTATTAGTCAGGATCCATTTGGGAAAAGAGAAACCATTTAGGTATTTCAAGCAGAGGGAACTTAATACAGAAATTTGTTATAAGGATGGTGGAAAGGCTGGAGGAACAAGAGGGAAAAAAAATCAGGTTACTGAAAGAGCAACCACAGAATACCAATGCCTCCCTGAAACCTGTGCTGTTGAGACTCAGGAGTCAGGAGTGGACATTCCAGAACATACTTTGTGGGGCACTGCCAGGCCACCTTCCTCCCCCTCCCCCCCACATCTCCCCCACTCCCAGTGCTGGCCTTGCTGCTTTAGAGGCTGCCCTATTCCTGCTGCTGCTCCCACCCCAAACTGACAGCCAAGACGGGAAGAGAGTCACTTCTCCCCTCTTAGGTTCCAGGGTCCCTCGGAGCCTGCACCCAATGGAAAACTGGGGAACAAGGATCCAGGAAAGCACAGCTGGCAAGATCCCAGCCCCTAACCCTCCGAAGCAGTGCACAGAAGAGCAATTGAGCTAAAAGCACATGAGCAAAGGACACCAAAACCTAGAGACTGGTGACTATTGCCCTCCTTTTCGAAGAGGGGATAAAAGGGATTTCTATACAGAATAAACCAATTAAAATGACACCAACACCAAGCAAGATTCTAGGATCGGTGACTAAGAGATTGTTTCTGAGTCTTTACATAGTGAGAAGAGAGGAGAGTAAGGAGAAGCCAACTGGGGACTCCTAAGTTATTGTGTTCACTACTTCTGGAAACCAGATAATTGCAAGGGCCAAATCTTAGCAATTCAGAAGATAGGAAATATGGAAGTCTCAGGGTATAAGTGTCTAAGAAACTTGTCCCAAATCAGGAAGCAGACATTTTAGATTAGCTTAGAGTCACCTGTTCCGTTAAAGTGTATGCATGTGCGACACTTCATAGACGGAGAAGAATTTTTAGATCTGGAAAGACCGCAGAGATTTGCTTTGTCGGTGTAAGGCGGCTGGGAGTCAGACCGTGAGTGCCTCATCTGAGGTCACACAGCTGAAGATCAGAGCGCAAGCGCAATTCAGGTCTCTCTGCTCACTCTCAGTGCTTTACTGCGCATGGCTTCCCACAAAGGATCGATGCGGCTGTGTAGTATCTTTGTGGTAATTTGATGTCTTTCCCGTCAGGATAAGATTTGCAGGGAATCATAAAAACGCTGGTTCTCTGGCCACGGTGTGACCAATGGCAGGCATCGAGGGAGCAGTGCAGGTATGGGGAATGGGGTTAAGAAGGGTCCTTGACACTGGAGACGTGACAGGGCATGCTGGAGCCTGGTGGGTTCCCTGGTTCCAGATCCTCTTCCTGGTCTGAGCTGGAAACTGTTTTGAAACTACATTTGACAGGAAAAGGATTGCTTCCTAAATTTATTAAAGTGTATCTGTATGTATTTAAGCATCATTACTCAAAGTAGCATTGAGTTCACCTCTAGGAAAATCTAATTAAATAAAAAAGAAATTTGCAAAGAAAAATGATGATGTGTACTGTCTTCGTCCATCTGAGTTGCTGTAACAAAAGACCCCTGATGGACGGGGTAGCTTACGAACAACCAAAATGCACTTCTCACAGTTCTTGGAGGCTGGGAGTCTGAGATCAATGTGCCAGCGTGGTTGTGGCCAGGTGAGGGCCCTCTTCTGGGTTGCTGATGTCTTGTCGCCTCACGTGGTGGCAGGGGCTATGGAACTCTGGGGTCCGTTTCATAAGAACATGAAGTCCCATTCACGTGGGCTCCACCCTCATGATCTGAGCACATCCTGAAAGGCCCCCCACTCCCATACCCATCACATAAGACATTAGAATGTCAGTGTATGAATTTGGGGAGATGCAAACATTCAGACACATAAAAGCATAGCATCAGCTTAACTACCATTCACTAAATTACCCTTTGTAGACATGCCACCTGCCTGGCTCTGATTATGTGTTTTATACACATTCTTTAAAATCCTGTATATGTATGATGTAGGGATGACTTCTGCTTTAAGGATAAGAAACAGATTCACTGGGTCATCACGGGCTCGTAGGAAGAGGAAAGTCTGACAGGTGAATGAATCCCTCTGACCCCAAAGGCCATGATCTTCCCACTCTGATACACACTTCTTGTTTGTTCAACACTTACCCAACAAATACACATCAATTCTTTTTTTCTGGAGAAGTCAGAAATCATACCTCAAGTATAGCACTTGAGCAAACTATTCAAGAAATAGAAATCCATTTATAAACACAGGCCAATGCCATGTTCTAATAAAATAAAATAGGCTTCTAGATGCTGAAAGTGAACTATTACTTCTGAAATAGGCATGTGGCTCCCAGAGAGAGGTTATTTAGCCATTGATGAGATTCTGGGACTTCATTAACCTTAATAAAATTAGGTCTGATTCTTTAAATTAAGCAAGAGTAATGCAACACCAAGGATAACTTCAGGCTTGCAGTAGAATATTGCCTATGGCTGGGGTTCTATCAATAAGGACACAAAGTATTTGGAAGGGCTAGTGAATATTTGCAGTCTGCAGTTACTGGGAAACCAACTGTAAGGCTAATATATTGTTACTATACTAGGAAACTACTTTATCAAAGACAAATGATCTCTTTGAGTAGAGAGTTTAAGAAAGGAGATTCCATTTTTTTTTCTTGCTACATTTATTTCCAAAGGATCCTGACTAACTGCAGCAGAGATAGGCTATTTTGGTAGAGGACCAGAGTCAACAGGTTAGACTTTGGAGGTCACATGGTCTCTCAAAGCTGTTCAATGTTGCCATTGTAGCAGGAAAGCACCTTGGACAATAGGGATAAGAATGAGTGTGGCCATGTTCCAGTAAACTTTATTTACAAAATGGGAAGCTGGGGAGAGGACTAGAGTTTGCCCACCCATGGGCTACAGTGTTAGAAGGCACCGGGTAAGAAAGATTGCTTCTGCTTCTACTTATGTGCCCAAGAGACTATCAAACCAAAGAAGCGTAGTGACACTTACTAATTTTTTATCTCACTGTAAATATTGGGATATTCAAAGCCAACACAGAATATGACTTTAGTGTGAGTGTCATCATACTTATTTTAAAGGATTTGGATGGAATCTTGGGTATTAATTTATCGGTTGTATTTCTTAGTAGTTCTACATAAACATAGAAAAGAATTTAGATGCAAGTCATGGAAGGAGACCAGGATGAGCCTCCAGGTGTTCAGAATCTTACAACTGATGGCAGTGCTAGATTGGTATTTGATGAAGAGATGGTGAGTATCTTTCCAACTTATTTATTCTGCCAACTCTGAGACTCTAGAATCATGCAGATTAGTAGCAGGCTGATTTCACCGGATCAAGCTATTAGAATTTTCTGTGACCAAGGATATGCTAACTCTCCTAGAGTATTAATCAAGATTAAGCAATTTTTCATGATGTTTCCTGGTTTTGTATGTGTGTTTAGCCACCGGATAGACATATCATCTTTTAGACTGCCAATAATAACATATTCAATTAGGTTTATTTACTATAATAAATTAATTCTATTATAGCTCTTTTCTCTAGAGATTTTTTCAGGGCTATGTTTCTTATAAAAAAATGGCACTCATTTTATATATTTTTCTGATGGAGAATCTCTATGATAACATGAAAATTTCATTATATCCTTGGAGTCTTGGTTATCAATATCATTATGATGTTGTAGCAGGTTAGATGTTGGAGCTCAACTACAGGTAAAGTCCAAGTAATCTTCTAATCGAATTCAGTAATAAGAGTAGTACAGTGGGAAATGCTACAACGGTCAGCAAACATTTCCTGAACTGTGACCTATACAAGGTACCATGCTACACATCACACACTTCTTATCTCACTTATTCCCCAAAATAGCCTAATGATGGAAGCATAGTTTTTACAAATGAGAAAACTAAAGCCAGAAGAGGTTATATAGCTAACCCAAAGTAAAAGGACTCAAATCCAGGTCAGTCTGATAGCAAAGTCACTGCTTTTAAGTACTAGGTCAGGGATTCTCAAAGTGTAGTCCCTGGACCAGCAACATGAGCATCACCTGGGAACATGTCAGGAGTATGAATTCTCAACCTACACCCCCTACCCGCTGAATAATAATCTGTGTTTTTAACAAGTCTTCTCTTGAAGATACCAATATCCACTGACATTCAAAAACCTCTGTACTATGCTAGATTGCATTTAAAACAAATACTGAACATTGAATAAATATTGGTTGCGCAGTTAATTAAATGCAATAATAGGAGAGAAGTACCCTAGCACGTCATGGGGCTCCCAGAAAGCATTAGGTTATAATAGTTTATTTCTATTATATTATACTCATTTCTGTATATTTTAAGGTTAGATTATGAAACACTGTGCCTAAACAGCCAACAGAGTTAGAAACTCTGTTTTCCAAGAGGGAGAAGCCCCAGAACATTCTATTTAGAATGGAAAACAGAGGCAAATATGAATAAATGCTACTCACTGGCCAGCCAAGTCCTGAGAAATGTTAAGCTAAAAACAAATTCCACATTTTGTATTTATCAAAATACCCCCTGCTTTTATGATTTCAGTGTAGCCAGAAATTCACCTATTTGATAACATTCCTTTGAGCAAAACTCAGAAGTCATACTGATGGTGATGGTCTAAGCAGTGAATATGATGGTGACAGAGAGTGATTGGTGACCAAAGAGATTGGATGACTTTTTAAATCACAAAATGATAGACCCTATCAGTGATATTTTTAATGTGTTATTTTAATGGATGCCATCAATGCTACAATTGAATGGGATATTTTTAGTGATATTTTTATGAATTTATAGATTCACAAGGGGTAAAACATCTCTCCCACCTCATCCTCTAGCCTCTTCTATCCCTCTCAGTCTTTGCAAAATCCTCCACATGTATGTGACTCAAAATGCCAAGTGGAATGGGAAGCTGTGA
>JAQQSY010003254.1:0-13098 GCA_028646535.1 Procyon lotor
GAGCCCAAGGCAGATGCTTAACTGACTGAGCCACCCAGGTGCCCCAGTACGGACGGTTCTTTGTGGTAATTCTGACTTCTCGTTTTATCTCCACTGTAGAAATAGTAAGTTACTTCCTCTCTGACCCAGATAGTCTGAGTGTGACTTTTAAACTCTTTTTCTCGAAAGAAAGAAAAGAGCTCAAGTGAAACTGATATGGTTATCCCTGTTCTAACAGTTATTTTGTAAAATTGCCCTTGAAATATGGTGTCTTCCTGCTTAGAAACTAAGACCAGTTCACTGGGAGGATCACTCAAAGTTTTGTAATTCCTTGGACCACAAGAAAACAAATTGTCTCTGGGCTGAATTCAACATTGTATCTGCCGTCTGAAGGATGGTTTGAAACAGCCACCAGTTTTATTTTGTTTTGTTTTAATAATTTTTTAAAAGATTTTATTTATTTATTTGGCAGAGAGAGAGAGGGATCACAAGTAGGCAGAGAGGCAGGCAGAGAGAGGGGGACGCAGGCTCCCTGCCGAGCAGAGACCCAGATTCGGGGCTTGATCCCAGGAGATCATGACCTGAGCCGAAGGCAGAGGCCCCAACCCACTGAGCCACCCAGGCGCTCCTTTTTAAAATAATTTTTAATTTTAAATAGGCTCCACACCCAGTGTGGGGCTTGAACTCATGATGCTGAGATTAAGAGTTGCAGGCTCTACCCTCCGAGCCAGGCGGAAAGAGCCTCCAGGCTCACCGGCATCCATCCCTGGGAGGGGGCTGCAAGGGTGGGGGGTTCGTGGACTCTGGAATCAGGCTGCTTGGTTCTTAAACTGGCTTCACCATTCTGGGTAAATACCTACCCCCTCTGTTCTTATTCATATATAGTGTGTGTAGATAAATTACAGCTCCCTCCTTGGGAGGATTAAGTGAATTAGTTGTACGAATAAATCAAATGCATAGAACAGAGCTTGGCATAGAAGTGCTCTGTAAATTTTATCTATTCTCTGTCCCCATCGACCTCACCAACTGCCAGGGGCAGGAACACTACTCCTTTTCAGCCAGAATCCTATTGCAAGGCACCTGGATCTGGTCCCTGAGAACAAATAAATCATCGAGGATAGGGGTCAGGCCGGAGCAATGGGGTTTGGTTTAGACAGAACAAGACAATTTCCCTTCTCCCTCGGGAATACCTTAGGTGTAGGGTCTCTGAGGGGCCGAGTGTCCCCTGAGGAACCCAAAGCCAGTAGGGGGACTCAACGTTCCTGAAGATACACATTCCAAAGTTCTGAAGTGAGTGAGCAGATGTCTTCATAGATCCAGGGTTATGCCTTTGGAGGGGGTGCCCCGTGCCCAGGATGAAATGGATCATTTGGGGAGAAAACTTCAAGAACTCGCTTAAGCATTCCGTGTTGCTTTGACTCTCTCCGTTTAGACTTTCTTTAACCATAATCCCAAACCTTACTGATGCCGGCTTCCTGGATTCCAGAGTCTACCCGGTCTTTTTCTGCTGCTGTGACTTACATTTCCCTGATTGCTTAGTTTGGTAATGACCCTGTATATTTCCCTTTAAGTTGCAGCTTGATTCCCTTCGAGCAACTCATGCTGATCTGTGGTCTGGTAACTAATGTTCAATTTTGGCTGATGATATCGTGCCTGGGTTGATGCCCTCCACGCTACCTGTGCCCCGTGGTCACTTTGTAGGTCCCCCGGCTCCACGGGCACTCCTGGGCAGCCCAAGATTTTCTTTCTCCAAAGGGAAAATATAGGTACACAGAGACTAAATGATTTGTTTAGGGAAATAGAAAAAGAGCTAGAAATTTAGCCGAACCAGAATTAGAACCTTCAGATCGCATTACATCTAAAATATAGTAATCAGCAAGACTTCATTCTTAAATAAAATGTTGTTTTAATAAAATACTGCACATATATATTTTTCTTTTCCAAGATGTTATGACCAGGATGGCTGGTGTGAATGGTAATATATGGTGAACTGTATAATTAGTAGAAAAAACAAGGACTCAAATAAATAGGCTTAAACATTCTTTTTAAGACATATTCTGCAAATCAGCTGAGACTTAAGAACAGGCAGAGGAGAGCTGGTTTTTCCTCCAAGAATGTGCTCTTGGTTGGCTTGTGATGGAGAAAGGAGTCATATTTACCATCTGGGAATCAAAAGTAGCATTGGAGTGACCTTCTGGGGAGAGGAATCCTTGCCCCTCCTTCACCTCTCCTTGCCTTTTTGCCCAAGATTTCAGAGTTTAACTAAACCATACAAAAGCACTACCCCGGAGCTGCCTCTAAGCATCTCTGGAGCCAGTGGAAAATTCTAGGGACAGCAGAGCTAGGCTAACGAAGAGGAAGATCTAGTGTGATGTGACAGAGGAGAAATTGACTCTATCAGAATGCCCTGGCCCAGTACAAATCAAGGTCACTGCGGCCATTCAGGAATCCTAGTAAATGCAAAGACCATGTATATATTACAGAAAAATATAAGAAGCAGAATCACCCCACTAACTACTTGTTAATTATACTTGAAGTTGGTCCCCCACTATTGAGAGTCCCTTACCTAAAGATTCAAATACAATCAGAGCCATTTAGATATTGTGTAACATAACCTACATGATGTGCAAGATATGAAAAAGTCTTCCTTAATCCATCATCCTTCTTTCTCTATCAAATCCACTGCTCCTTTCCCTTTTCTGTGTAAGGATGGGGACAGGTAGAAAATTCTCAGTTGAGGCCCCCAGCCTAGGTTGTGAGCTGGCCCTACCTGGTAGTCCCGCTCTCGTGTATCTCAAAGAAGAACAAGTAAGTCTTTAGGGACAAATCCAGAAGGACCCAACGCCTAAAGATAAGGCTTTCTCAACTAGCCTTATTTGGTTTCCAAAAAGTCCCCACCCAATACAATTAGAATTGCAAAGGAGGGAGGGGTCGCCTGAGCTGACTCTAGCACCTACGGCCTCAAAACGGGCTGGCAGAAGACCCTAGCCTCCCTCAGAGGTTGGCACGGTCAGTCCTTGACTTTGAACTCTGCAGGCTCTGCGGCTCTTACAAAGACTTCTTGTCCGGGTGGCCCAGGACCCGGGTGAGGCAGTAAGGGATGAGGCTGACTGACGCCAGGGGCACGGCCGCACTCTTACAGAAGGACAGGACGTAGAAGATCAGCTCCACTTGGGATGGGGGCTTCAAAGAGTCAAAGAGGTGCAGGAGGATGAGAGAGGCCACAATGCAGCCGAGGCGGAATGGGAACCACTTGCCGAGCTTGCCCTTGCAGCTCTCCCTGTACATGCTGGAATTGAGAGCCAACCCCAGGCCAAAGAGGGTCCCCACGTTCTTGAAGAGGCTGGCGAAGGGCGTGGTGTCAATGTGGACCCACTCCGGCCGCTCGCACCATCTCTTGGCTTTCTCTAGTGTCCACAGGAGGTCCACGCCCAGCCCCTTGAGCAGCAGGTAAAATCCAATGGCAGAACCAAACAGGAAGAAGGTGATGAGGAAGTACTTCTTGAGGCTGGCATTGTAGATGCTCTGGATGTGGCGGAAAGTTTCAGCCACAGCAATGCCTGCGTGGGAGAAGGAATGACTGTGAGAAATAGGGAAGGCTCCCATCCTTCATCTATGGGGTGGGGTTTGGAGCCATGAGTGACCTGCCATCCACCCCGCCATCATGACATTACAGATGCCAGATTAGAGCGTCATCTGGTTTATTCCCGTAGGTGACTCCAGTCTATCCTCAGCGATAGACTCCTTCAGACAGAAGAGTCATGTCGCATATACTCTCCCTGTCGGGGTCCTCATGTTTCTACTTAAATACCCGCAGGGGTAGAGAGCTCACTCCCACTTGGCCAGCCCATTTCATCTTTGAATGAATTATCAAAAAATCTTCCTTGTGGCCCCCGCCCCCAATGCCATCTGTTGATCTAAGTTATTTCTGTGGGAATTAAGTTGTAAATCTAGAACCTCTGTATAAAATGCATTCGAAGACAGTTATTCTTATCTCTAACCTAGATCTTCTCAGGTCTTTCATGTAACATGTTCTGGGCTCTTTCTCAAACATGGCGCCCAGTACTAAACGCTGCCTTAATTCTGTGGTTGTCGTGAAACCCTTACCTCCCTTGTACTCCACACTCTTCTTGTAATGCTACTGTGTTCTGCTCTCACCCATCTCTAGGGGGGAAATTCTACAACGTCCCTAAGGTCTTATCTTCCAGGACCTCCCACAATGTAAAGAAAGTCTTTCTTACACTTAACCTAAGTCTTTTCTGCCCATTATAAATGGGATCTAAGAAAACACAAGTGTAGTTGACCTTGAACGATATGGGTTTGAACACGGTGGGTCCACTTACACGCAGATTTTTTTTATAAATATAGTAGATTCCTGTAAATGTATTTTCTCTTTCTGCTGATTTTCTTTCTTTTTTTTTTTTTTTTAAGGTATTTATTTATTTGAGAGAGAGGGAGAGAGAGAGTGTGAGGTAGCATGAGCAGGAGGGAGGGGCAAAGGGAGAAGTAGACTCCCCGCTGATCAGGGAGCCCCACATGGGGCTTGATCCCATGACTCCGAGATCTTGACCTGAGCCAAAGGCATACTCTTAATTGACTGAGCCACTCAGGTGTCCCTGCTCCTGCTGATTTTCTGAATAACATTTTCTTTTCTCTCACTTGCTTTATTGTAAGAGTACAGGATATAATACATACAACATACAAAATATGTGTTAATTGACTGTTTATGTTATCAGTAAGGCTTCCAGTTAACAGTGGGCTATTAGTAGATAAGTTTTGGGAGAGTCAAAGGTATATGTGAATTTTCGAGTGCATGGAGGGTCAGTGCTCCCAACCCCTGTATCGTTCAATTATCAACTGTATTCAAAACTCTAAGCCTATAAGAAAGACCAAATGTGGGTCTGAAAATTAATTTGCCCAAATAAAGAGCTTTTCTAGGACCATGTTAATTTGTTAAATTTGGTAGATTCCCTTTAAACTAAACTAAGGACCGGGGCGCCTGGGTGGCTCAGTCGGATAAGCATCCAACTCTTGATTTCAGCTCAGGTCATCATCTCAGGATCCTGAGACTGAGCCCTGCATCTGGCTTCATGCTCAGCGTGGAGACTTTTTGAGGTTCTTTTTCCCTCTCTCTCTGCCCTCCCCCACTCTCTCTCTAAATAAAGCAATAAAATCTTAAAAAAAAAAAACCCAACAACTAAATGAGGGGCCATTTCTGGTTGAAGATCAGCAAGAGATAAAGTATATGAAAAGTAAGGAAATTTCAAGCTAAATCAACTGAGTAAATTAACTTGATGCATTGCAACCTCCCCGAAACATGTTGAATTGGGTAGATCTGGGCACTCCTGTAGAAATGAAGAGTTTCACCCGCCCTTCACATTCAGCCCGCTGGAATGCTAACAGCATTGATGACACCCAGAGCACGACTGGTGTGCTGGGATTTTGTCCCAGTCAGGGGGACACGGGATAGCAGGGGCAGGAAGGGAGGAAGCCAGAGCTGCTGATACCTGACAGGACTCCAGCAACAACCTGATGGGGAAAATGAGCAGCAAGGTAGATTCGGGACAGACAGACGTTCAGCTGCACGGCCCAGAATCCCAACCACAAAATGATGTTCAAGCACCTGCAAGAGGAGAGGCGGTCAGAACGGCACCCGGATACGCATGTCTTAGCAAGGAGATCTGCCCTAGCAGGAACGCGGGAGCCTGGCCAACCTGGGCGCTGTTGGCAGAATTTTTGTAAATGGAAGCCGGTACTCCAAAGCTCAGAGATGCCCGTGTCACGTGGTGGACCCTGGCACACGTGAACATTAAGCTCCCCTATTTTACATGTGTGATAATTAAGCATTTGCATGGTGTCTGTGTGTGCAGAATTCTCTGTAGAAGGAATGTCTTACATTCCTTTGTAAGGAACGTAAGTCGCCAACAAGGTGACTCTTTGGTTGGTACAGAAGTGGGCTTTTTATTTAAACCCCGCCAGTATGACACTGTCTGATCTTGAGAAGTCCCTTTACCGTGTTGGGCCGTGTTTCCTTATCTATAAAGGGAGGGGTTGTGCTTGTAGGTCCCCTCCGGCCCTGACATCCTGTGACCTTCATGTGTGCCCTCAGCAGAAATGCTGTGACTCTGTTCGGTACCCATCCAGGGCGGGTGGACCAGCGGTGTGGAATGTGGGGGAGAGCAAACGGTGTGTCCACTACAGAGACAGTCGCCTCCTCCTCCACCCCCCGCGCCCCAGTGCTGAGTTCTTACCGAAATCTGTAGGTTGGCTTTTTCTTTCCCCGAAAGATAGCGAGGGCGGATGTGACCATGACGTAGTATACACCCGCTGTGCCCATGGCATGACCAGAGGGACTCCCTAAAGGGTAGGGGAGAGAGGAATGGATGAACTAAAGGGAAGAAGTCTCCACCTAGGGCGGCCTGGGGGGCTCAGTCATTATGCGTCTGCCTTCGGCTCAGGTCATGATCCCAGGGTCCTGGGATCGAGCCCTGCATCGGGCTCCCTGCTCAGTGGGGAACCTGCCTCTCCCTCTGCCTGCTGCTCCCCCTGCTTGTGCTCTCTGTCTCTGACAAATAAATAAATAAAATCTTAAAAAAAAAACAACCAAAAACCCCACATATCTAGTGGGCTCCTACCACATGCCTAGTGCTGTACGAGGTTCTGGGGGTAGTAGCGAGCAAAACTGGAGAAGGCCCTGGCTGCGGTGGTTCTACGCAGTCTAGAGATTACACAAAGAATCCGCACACTCGGGGTATAACAGCAAATCACTCTGCCCTCCACTGCCTCCCTCCACTCCTGCTGCTGGCTCTGTTCTGGTCATGCTGGCCTCTTGCTTTCCTTTCAACATACTCGCACCTCAGGGTTTTTGTGCTATAGGTCTTTCGGGCCAGAGAACTCCTCTACCAGCAATTTACTTGACAATTTCCTTGCCTCCTTGAAGTTTTTGCTCAAATCTCTCCTCAGGGAGTCCTACCCTGACCACCCTACTTACTGCTTCAACCCATACTTCTGGGTCATTCTACCCTGAGAGATAGAAGGTCTTGAGATACGCCACCCAGATTCCCTTCTGGACGGAAGGACTTATCTTCCCAGCTACTGAGAATGTGGCTGTGGAAGGCCGTCAGCCCGCAGCCTTCTTCCAGCATTGCCCTGAGCTGAAGAGAGCCATTTTGATCAGGGTTACCCTCTCCCCAGGGGCGGTCTCCACCCCATCACTGCTCTAGCTTGAGGTGTAAGGGCTGGATCCTCTTGTCACAATTCAGGGAAACTCTGAAGGGCCATCCCCAGAGCTCCCTGTGGGGTTGGCTGAGACTGAATCCGAATTAGACTTCTCCTGCCCAACTGGTTTCCGTTCCTTCCTTCCACACGGTTTCCACCCACATTCAACACCAGGGAGCGCGAACTCCCGCATTCTAATCTACATCTGAGTCTGCTTTCCAGGGAATCCCAGAGATAAAGCCTTGCCTTTCCTTTTCTCATCGTCCTCCCCCCACCTCCTTCTTTGCTCCTTCCTCCTCCTCCGGTTCTTCTTCCTCTTCTTCTAATATCCTATATCTTTTACTCGTGTATTATGATTTTGTATATTGTGCGCGCGCACGCGCGCGCACACACACACACACACACACACACACACACACCATTCAAACTTCAGCTGCACAAGGACAGCCCTCTTTGTCTCTTTTATTCACTAAGGTACTCCAAGTACTTAGAACAACGTCTGGCACAGAGTAGGTGCTCAATAAATAAAATTTAAATAAAAATAAATTTTAAAACATTTAAATACGGGGTGCCTGGGTGGCTCAGTCGTTAAGCACCTGCCTTCGGCTCAGGTCATGATCCCAGGGTCCTGGGATCGAGTCCCGAATCGGGCTCCCTGCTCGGCAGGGAGCCTGCTTCTCCCTCTCCCACTCCCCCTGCTATGTTCCCTCTCCTGCTGTGTTTCTCTCTGTCAGATAAATAAAAATCTTAAAAAAAATTTTAAATATATACATACATGCCTACATAAAATGAATGAATATGTTCTGAAGCGACAAAGGGCTTGGGAGAACAAATAACTAGGGGCATGCCCTAGTTTGGGAGTTAGGGATGGGCCCCTGAGGCAGGGATGCTGACACGGAGACTTAAGGGTGAGTGAAGGGGTTGGATATTCCATTGCGTATCGAAAGAGGAAATCTAATCTATCATTTGCTTGCACAAGAACTGTCTTGGTGTATCCAGTAAAGCACAGACATGGCGTGGGATTGGACAGTGAGCTCAGGAAGGTACATCTGCTTGGCCAGGCCTTGGGGAAGGACAGCCAGGGGCTTAAGGCTTCTCCTGCTTTCTCTCCCTGGACCAAGGGCCATAATGCCATTACTTTCATGAGCCCTTTGCCGGTAAGAGTACCCTTGCCTCTCTGGACTAGCCATTTAGGTTCTGGAAACATGAGGCAGATTTCTAAATTAGCAGTGATGTGCTCTTCAGGAAGGCCTCCTTGGATTAAATTGAAATGGAGTTGTGCCCAATTGAAGATTATGACTAAAGCTTGAAGGAGCAGTCCTCCTCATGTCCCCCTCAAAGACAGCTTCGTCTACAGCGACTGCTCAGGGGTGGCCACGGGGAGCAAGGGCCACCCAGCTTCCGTCTCTACCCGGGGCTGGGACTCTCACCTGGTCCAGTCTCACAGGTGACTGGAAACTGCTTGATCAGCGGCACTGAGGTTTTGCTGTAGTAATCCGTGTCCATGACCCACCAGTATGGACGCTGTCCAAATAGAATCCTGTGAAAAAGCAGAATGAGCATCTGGAGTTACTGAAGGAACCCTTTGGCCTGAAGCCCACACCTTGGAGAAAAGAGAGTAGTGTGAGAAGATTCACGTGATTCTAAACAGAAAACTATCAGCTTTGGCGGCCTCCGGGAAGGGGAACCGGCTGGCTGGAGAGAGGTAGGGGAGGGAGACTTTTTCTGGTACATCCTTTATGTAACTTTTGGATTTGGAATGATTTGAATGCATTGTTTATTCAAACAGAAATAAACCCAAGATCCTAAAAATCCGTATTAACGGAAGCCATGTGACTTGTTTTAAACCCCGGGAAGAATTTATCCTGAAAGGACAAATACGGAACTACGGTTTGCACCTTGGACTTGAAAATCCTGACAGGTCTCTGTGCTTTTCCTTCAGGTCTCGGGGAGTCTAGGGTTTCCTCTGACATCCGAGAATGTGCCCTGGCCCAGGGACGGGCAGCCTCAGGGGATGTGGCCTTCTTGCCCTAAGAATTGCTCTCTGTAAGGACAGAGATAGCTTCGGGCACGCACTTTGTAATCTTTCTGCCTTGAAAGAGGGTATAGCCCCGACGTACCACTTCCCCTTTAAAAGTACTAGATATTCTTTTCATTGTGGAAACAGGTGTCAAGGATCAGCCCCTCTAGGACTGGAATAGTGATTTTTCACCGACATCAGAGACAGCCACTAACCCTGACCTCTGCCATCTCAGAGAAAATCCATGGTTCTTCAGCTGAGATCAGATGTTTAAAATAACCCTTTACTTGTTTGCTCTTTAGGGTCATGCTGTTGAATAGGGGACATTACAGACAACACTTAGTCATTCAACAGAGGTTTCAGAACCACCCATGACAATTTTTTTTTTTTTTTGGACGCTGAAAGACATTTGTTGTTTATGGCCAAAGAATATTAGAGCTAGAAGCATCTTCCGAATCACTTGATAGTAGACATAGATAGTTTAGGGATGGTAAAGTTCTCAGCTGGCCCAAGCTCTTTATTTTCTAGATGTGGAAAATACACAGAGGCTAAGCCAGTGACATGCTGGAGTCAACTGGTACCAGCTAACAATTGTAAAGGATGTAGGATTTTTGCAAGCTTGACTCCCACAGTAGACTGAAAGTGGCCCCAATGGGAATATACACACAGGAGAAACTGACAAGTGCTAAAGTTAGGGCTACCACCTGCCCCCTGAGAGTCAGTTTATCGGCATTGAAAATAACCTAGTTCTTAAGAACCTTGCCTCTGAAATCAGCCTGCCTGGGCTTAAATGCTGCCTCTGTCATGACCGCCAAGTTGGTCTAGTTGTGGCGGCTTATCTTTATGCCTCTGTCTCTTCATCTGTTACATTGTAGCAACTACCCCGCAGCAAAGCTCTTGGCACATGGCCTAGTAGCTACTAAATGTTCAATAAATGTTAACTAGAATTATTATTAAGGTCCCAGCGATAACCTAAGTTTACAGATTACAAAACAGAAACTCAGAGAGCTGCTTTGATTTGCCCAGGGCATACGGCTGGTGGGTGGCTGGATGAGGACCGGAGACCAGTTCTCTGGCTTGCTTCTCATTTTTCCATGCAATGGATTTTTAAGTTATCGACATGTTTCCTGTTTTCATACATCATCTTTCATCCATCTATCTTTATGTTACCTATTCTGCTTCAAAGTAATAAAACTCTGCTTCTTTGCTTATAATCTATACTTCAGACTTTTCACTAAGTCCAGAAGCCTTCCATCCATATGGAGTAGCCTTGCCTGTGTCTTCAACTCATGGGCAAGGTTTTCTCTCTCTTCCCTCTTTAGGTAGATGATCCAAAGTCGGGAGGGGAGTAGCCTGTGTCTTCCCGAATAGCATGGGGAAGGCAACTTCCGATGGACAGGCATTTCCAGAGAGGATGCCAGCCTCTTCCCTTGCTGATCTCCTCTCTGTCCGGCTCTTACTCACCACTTAAAGACGAGGTTGAGCCAGTCTCCAATCACTGCTACCCAGAGGAGTTTGATGCCCACCGCTTCACGGAGATGGAACCAGATGGGGAAGAGGACATAGAAGGCATTCCTGAGGTCTGCGATCACGGTCACCAAGATGAACCAGTCCTGGGAATCCTGGTAATTCACTTGGAGGTAGTGTGTTGACTGGATCCCAAAGTCATGAAGGGCATTCATTCCTTGCTCCATCCTCACTCCCTGGCTCCCCGGGCAGCCTTCGGCTGAGCCCTTGCAGTGATTATGGACGTGGCGGTGATTGCTCTACTATCAGCCTGCGCCTTGCCCCTGTTTTTATGCACCCTGGATCCAGCCTGCAGGTCAACCCAGCCCTGATCTTTGGACTCAAAAACCACTTTTGTCTAAAATCTATTGATCAAAGGTGCATCACCGGTAGGTTGATGCAAACATGTTCAGGGTGATTTACGTAAAATAGAAAAACAGGCACACAAAAACAGCCTGATCTGCCATGTACTTGGCCGGGCCAATTATTAACTCTGGCATGCTGCTTGGTAGTGCAAGGGCTGCCCTCCTGGCTTGCTCTGAAGCCAGGCCGGAGACTCAGGCCAGAGTCTACATCTGCTGTGGTCTTGCAGAGATCCCGATTTCCCGTCTGCAAGTGCACTTATTTGAGGACAAAGACAAGTCTTGGTGCTCTAGCTATCACATTTTAAGAATATTCCTTTTAAAATGTGGTAAGTTCTATCGTCTGGGGAACCATCACCTTGCTGGACCTTTCTTATCTGCAGAGGGATCTCTGAAGTGCCTCTAGTCTGGGAGCTCAAACCCTCTTCCCAGGGTTGGCGCTGTAGCTTTCAGGGCCAGAAAATAATCTTCTTTGAATGTACTAATTAATTCACTTAATGTCCTTCAAGTTGGGACCTTTGGGATTTTGACACACAAGTTTAAGCAGTAGAATGAGTGTGGGTTCGTGCAAAAACAATGGGATGAATATGTAGTTCTCAGTAAAAGCACCAGCAAACTGGTGACTGGGGACTCCGGAAAGGACTTCTGGATTTTTTTTTTTTAAATGCATTTGAATGTAGCTGATATACAATGTTACATCAGTTTCAGGTGTATAACATAGTGATTCAACATCTCAATACATTATGCTGTGCTCAGCACCATGTAGCCACCATCTGTCACCGTACAACACTATTGCAACACCGCTGTGCTGTACCCTTCATCATGGTGACATTCATCCTATGAGTTCTGGAAGCTTGTATCTCTCACTCCCCTTCTCTCATTTTGCCCCTCCTCCTACTTCCTTCCTTCTGGCAACCCGCAATTTATTCGCTGTATTTATAGGTTTGATTCTGCTTTTTGTGTTTATTCATTTATTTATTTATTTTTTTAGATTCCACATATAAGTGAAATCATGTGATATTTGTCTTTCGCAGTCTGACTTATTTCACTTCACATAATCCCCCAAGGGTCCATCTGTGTTGTCACAAATGACAAAAACCGCATCCCTTTTTGTGGCCGAGTAATATTCCCGTGTGTGTATACATATGTGTGTGTATCTATTCTTATCTCTCTCTATACACCGTATCTTCTTTACCTACTTATCTATGGATTGATAGTTGGGTTGCTTCCATAGCTTGGCTATTGTAAATAACGCTGCAGTAAACACAGGAATGTATATGTCTTTTTGAACTAGTGTTTTTTTTTTCTTTGGGTAAATGCCCAGAAGTGGATTACGGGGTCATACGGTATTTCTAATTTTTTTTCAAAAGATTTTATTTATTTATTTGAGAGAGAGAGAGAGAGAGAGTGAGAGAAGGAGCAGGGGAAGGAGCAGAGGACGAGGGAGAAGCAGACTCCCTGCTGAGCAGGGAGCCCACCATGGGGTTCAGTCCCCAGGACTCTGGGATCATGACCTGAGCCAAAGGCGGACGTTTAACCGACTGAGCCACCCAGACGCCCCTGGTATTTCTCTTTTTAATTTTTTAGGAAACTCCATACTGTTTTCCGCAGTGACTGTACTAATTCACATTCTCACCAACAGTTCACGAGAATCCCTTCTTCATCCCATCCTTGCCCACTCTTGTTATTTCTTGTCTTTTTGGTTTTAGCCATTCTGACAGGTGTACAGTGATACATATTTTTTAAAAATATTTATTGAGTCATCTCTAAACCCAACATGGGGATCGATCTCATGACCCTGAGATCAAGAGTTATATGCTCTGGGGGCGCCTGGGTGGCTCAGTCGTTAAGCGTCTGCCTTCGGCCCAGGTCAGATCCCAGGGGCCTGGGATCGAGCCCCGCATCGGGCTCTCTGCTCTGCAGGAAGCCTGCTTCTCCCGCTACCATTCCCTCTGCTTGTGTTCCCTCTCTCGCTGTGTTTCTAGCTGTCAAATAAATAATAAAATCTTTAAA
>JAQQSY010003255.1:0-13098 GCA_028646535.1 Procyon lotor
AAATCTTCTTGACTTTGAATTCGGCAATGGGTTCTTAGATATGACAGCAAAAGCATGAGTGACAAAAGAAAAAATGAATTAATTGGACTTCATCAAAATTAAAAACTTTTGTACTTCAAAGGATATCATTAAGAAAGTAAAAAGATAATTCAAGGAAATGGAGAAAATATTTGCAAATCATAAATCTGATCAGAGACTTCTATCCACAACATATAATAAACTGTTATAAGCCAATAATAAAAAGACAAATGACCCAATTAAAAGATAGCCAAAAGATCTGAATAGACATCTTTCCAAAAAAGATATACAGCCAATACACACATGAAAAATTGCTCAACCTCACTAGCCATTAGGTAAATGGAAATCAAAGCCATAATGTAATACCACTTCGCATCTATTAAGATGACTAAAATAAAAATATAAAGACAACTACAAGTGTAGGCAAAGACATAGAGAAATTTTAACCCTCATACATCATTACTGGTGGGATTGTGAAATTGTGCAGCCTCTTTGGAAAACAGTTTGGTGTACCTCAACAACTTAAACTTAGATTTACCATACGACCCAACAATTCTACTCTTAGACATACCCAAGAGAACTGAAAACATATGTCTATATGAAAATCTGTACCTGAAGATTTCTAGCAGCATTGTTCATAATAGCCAAAAAATGGAAAACAGTCCAAATGCCCATTAACTAACAAATGGATAAATAAAATACGGCATAGCTATACAATGGAATAAAAGTTTGTCAATAAAAGGGAATGAAGTACTTATAAATGCTACAGTTTGGACGAACATTGAAAATATTATGCTTAGAGAAAGAAAACAACCAGAAAGACCATATATTGTAGGATTCTATTTACAAGAAACACCCAGTCTATGGGATGGAAAGAGGAATAAAGAGTGACTGTTGTAGACATTGGGGAGGGTATGTGCTATGGTAAGTGCTCTGAAATGTGTAAGCCTGACGATTCACAGACATGTGGCCTGGGGCAAATAATACATTACATGTTAATAAAAAAAAAAAAAGAGCGACTGACTGTTAATAGGTACAAGGTTCTTTTTAGGGATAGTGAAAATGTTCTAAAATTAGATAGTGGTGACAGTCGCACAATTCTATGAATATACTAAAACCCACTCCATTGTACTCCACGAAAGATTAGATTTAATGGTATGTGAATTATATCTTAATAAAGCTATTATGAAAAACGATGTGGTGTAAATTTGGGCACTTGTAGTTTTCTTTCCTTTTCTTTTTTGCTAGTGGGGCAATTCAGAAGTTTACCATGTTGGTGTCTCTGGCAGAAAATGATGGTGACAGCAAATGACATTTCAGGAATGGCTTTTAAGGCACCAGGAGCAATAGCCCGAGGATAATCAGAGCTGTTAGGCTACTCTCCTACCCTGGGAAGTGAAATCAACCTGATTCTGTCCATCATGGACACTGGTGACTTGAGTTGTTGATAAATGCTCTGTAAAGTTTAACATCCCTTGTTATACTCTAAATATGGAGCCAAATCAACAATATCTTTCAAACTCAGTCTATTTTGAACATAACTGAAGTAAAACTTTAAAATTAGAGGAAGTTGAGGTTCTCTGCTTACTGGCCAAAGGGGAAAATTCATTTCTTATGACCTGGGAATTTGCCTAGTATTAAAAGAAAATGACTTCTTTATAGGAGAATAAAGGGAGGACTAAACAACCAAGTTTGAGATTCTGGGTAAATACAAAGCAGCAAGTTAATAGAGACCCCTTTCTCCTTCTTTCTATTAGGATTACATTTGAGGATAGCCTATCTTCATCAAATAGTGGCTCTGTATACTTCAGAGATAGGTGAAGTCTTTAAAACTTGATATAGAAACCCTGTTACCAATTTTAAATTTATATTGATATCTTGTTGCAATCTTTTTTGTTTTGTTTTGTTTCTGGGGAAAAAGAGAAACAAAAGCAGCTTATTATGTTGTCAAATATTTCCTAGACACTTTTGTGTCTAGGAAGGGAAAGCCCTTCATAGCCATTTTCTTAATGAATACTGCCCTTCGTCACTGCATCTATCCCCTCAAGCTTAACCTGTTTTTGGATTGGATTTTCAACATTCTAAACTCAAATTCCCATTTCTTTAAGGAAACTGTATGTTGACACTTTTCCCAGATAGAAATTGATGACCCTGACTGTACTTTCTCAAAGCCTCTGTGGATTACTGAGAAGGGACATACCTATGCATCTGATCTTAACAAGCTCTCAATCTATATTGTGTTGTTCAGCAACTGCCCCACAGAGTTCAGTGCAAGAGAGGCATAAATGCACCAACCTTGCCCCTCCTGGCTTTCACTGGTGACAACCCCTTCCCATCTCTCTCTGATTTCTCTCCATTGTCATGTCCTTCCTCTGCAGCCTCCAGACCTCAGCAGGGAACCAGGGGGGAATGCAGATTAGCACAGTGTGCTCCTCTCAGTTGTGTGTGCAGTTTCTCTTTGCAATTTCCCTACTGTGGTAGGCAGCACTCATCAATCAGCCCTGCAGCTTTACCATCGAGAATTCTTTATAAGGCGCAAGATTTCTTTAGTCATAGCCACTTGTGTAAGAAGAGATGTTTTCTCTTATGAGTTGTTTGATATGCAGTGAAGTTATTCCTTCTCTTCTAAGAAGCTCACCTGAATAGGGTAGTGTGATTGCAGGATGTTCAGATCCCTAATATCTTTAGTTTTGTCTTTCTAAAACAAATTTCATATTTGTGAAAGTGACCAAGCTTGATGAGTGGCAAGCAGTGGAGACTAAAGGCTTATCTGTGTGGAACTGTTGCTATAGAAAAAGGGCTATATAATCTTGCCTGTTCTATACATACTAAATCTTCCAAAGGGTTAGGAAAATAATGTTTCATCGGTCTTTGGCTTTCTGATAATATCAACATATCAAATGGAAGTAGTCCTATGGTTTCTTTAGATAAGCATTTCCCAAACTAGTGGTTATTGAATATTTGTTCCTGGGTGATGTTAATATGTAATCTTAGAAACCAGAAAGGTTTCCATGGTCAAATGCATTTGAGAAATTTGGGTTAAATAAAAATGGTTTCCTCCCTGCAGAGCTTCACAGAATCTTTAATAATACAAACTGTTTTTGTGAACTTCTCAGATGCAGCTTTGGTAAACAGTCTTTACTCTGGAACGGATGTTTATATTTCAAGAAGTTAGTGTTCTGTGCAAGAGTTTGTAAAATGAGGTTTTAGATTCATACTCTTTAACCTTAAGTAATAGTTAATGGAAAAGATTTTGAACAAATAGGACTGGATTCTAGTTGTGGGCCTTCTACCAATTAACTTCATTTACAAAATGAAGATAATAATGCTAGCTGCAAGTTGTGCCATGAACATTAAATATTATATGTGGACTAACTAATGAAATCCTGGCCTAGTAGGCCTTCAATAAACGGTAGCTATTATTCTGTATACAAAAAATACAAAAAACTAGTTGAATCAACAGTCTTTCCAATAAGAAGGAAGCATTTTTTAAATTTATAATAAAAAATTTAATAGAAGTTCCTAAATGCCTTCCTCATGACCCAAGCCAGATGGAATTATAGTCAATGTTCAGTCCAAATGAGTGGCTAGTCCAATTGTGGTATTCTATTTGTTGAGGAAGGGGAGGAAAAAGAACACCTATAGAAAGTGTATTTAATATTCACATCAGTCTTAGAAATTATTCAGCCCCTCAGTGGTGAGTAAGGTTAAACAAGTTGCCCAAGCTCATGCAAGGCATATTAAGTAGCAGAGTTAGGATTAGATCTCAGACCCTTGACTCCAAAGCCAGTGTTCTCTCCATCTGTCATGCCATATTGCCTTCTTTAAATGTTGATCATTTATTCTTACATGTACATGGTGGCTCTTTGGTAACTAAGGCCATTCTATTCCTCATTCATTAAGTTAAATGACTCCCTTTCTAGATCTCAATACAGTGGTACTAGTGCAGTCTCATCCCAATGATGTTTTATGGTTCCTCTGTCAGACTCTCTCTCATATTCTGGTAAGACAAGGAATGATCACATAATTGAATACACAGCTATATCTTGTCCAAAGGCTCTTGACTTCACAGAAATTATGGTGAGGAGGACAGCTCAGGGTAGGTAATGTGAAGTGGCAGGAGGAATATTAGTCTGGGTCTTCAGTGTGATTCCTAGTCCTTTCTATGCTGTAACTAGGTGCATGACTTTGACAAGCCACTCTGTATGGCTGGGGCTTAGTTTTCCTATTTTTGCCCTACCTACCTCACAGGTTCTGTGAAGTATAGATCAAGTCATGTTGCTTACTCTCCATGTCTGTTGCAGTGATCTTAAAGTGGGGTATACATACTCCAGGGGTGTGCCAGGTGATTCACTGAGTGAAGGAGGACAATATCAGAATTTCCAATTATAGTTATTTTTAATCTTGGCCTTTTAAAAATTTCTATCTTTGGCATACGTTTTGTAATTAACATAGCATTACATTTAGGTAAATTCTAAATAAATAAATATATGTTAGAAGTTTTGCTAAAACTTTTTACTGATAAGAGTAGGTGAGGGCGCCTGGGTGGCTCAGTTGTTAAGCGTCTGCCTTCGGCCCGGGTCACGATCCCAGGGTCCTGGGATCGAGCCCCGCATCGGGCTCTCTGCTCAGCAGGGAACCTGCTTCTCCCACTACCATTCCCTCTGCTTGTGTTCCCTCTCTCGCTGTGTTTCTCTCTGTCAAATAAATAAAATCTTTAAAAAAAAAAAAAGTAGGTGATAAAAAATGTTGGAGGTTCAGCGGCCTTTGAGATAAAGTCCAAATTCTTTACTGTAGAATTAAGCCCCCTGTGAACTCTATATTCATTTTCTGCCCGTGCCTCTCCTCCTACCTAATTAACCAAACATGCCAGTATACTCATAGCTTCATTGTCTTTGCTTATCCCACTCCCTTTGCCTGAAATTCCTGAACTCTCTCTCAGCCCCCTACCTTCTACTTGGAGACCTCCTACTCATCTTTCAAGACTCAGCAAAGGAGTAACCTCTTGCATGAGTCCTTTCCTAAACCTCCCAGGTATATCAGATGACTCACTCCTTGGACTTCCATCATACTCCATATATGGCACCTGCAATTTGTCTAGATGTCTATCTGTTTGATTTCACTTACTTGTCTGCATGTCTCTGAAGGGCAAGGGTCATGTCTTCTTCATTATTTTTGTTCTAGCACCTAGTGTGGTCCCAGATATATATTTCATAAATATTGATTGATTATGCAGCAAATGAGTTGTGAGAGTACTATAAAATGTTAAAATCTCCAGAAAAATACAAAGTGTCATTATTATTAACATATATTAAATTCCCATGAATTTCAATGGGATATCTTTCTTAAAAATCTTGATCTGGTGAGGTGAGCAAAACAATCATAATTACACTTACTGTACTGGTTCTGAACCCTGGCTGCACATTTCACCTGGGAGCTATAAAAAATACCAATGCCCCACTCACAGGAATTTTAATTCAAATGATATGGGATGAAATCCAATCATCTGTGCTTTTTAAAAATTCCCCAGATGATTTTCATGTGCAGCTAGGGCTGAGAACCATTGCTCCAAGTGTCATGGACAGAAAAATAAAGGGACTCAGGAAAACCTGAGACAGACTGAGTGCTTTTCCTACAAATGCAATTGCAGTTCTGAAAGACTCTTTAATACCCTGGCTTTGAAGGTTAAACTCCACCCTTGATGGGGGAAAACACATCCAAATACCAGTTATTTATACTGAGACCAAACTATGGAGTCACTTGGATGAAAATGTGAAAGTTTAAGACTTCCCAGCACGGGTTCACTAAGAATAGATCATGTCACAGAACCTGAACAATGTCTTGGAAGAAACAGCTGAAGGTATTGACAAAGGCAGAGCAGGAGATGAACTTTTTGTGAGGTCAGGGAGGATGGAGCTCCCGAGGGTTGAGCAAAGTGGAAATGATCTTGCCATTTGCAATGAATGGAGAAGACCTTGGTGAGAATATAGGAGGGAGGGGGCTCTTTCTACCACAATCTCAACTAGCCTACATAGAAAGGAAAAGCAAAAGTTTATGAACTTTGATCCTGATTTTGTAACCAACACTTTTCTTCTCTTCTTTTTCACCTGGGGACTGTTAGAAAGCTGGGTGAGATGCCAAATCAGCTTTAAACTGTTTCTCTGGGTGAAAACTTTAGGTGAGCAGCAGCTAATACAAGCCCAGAGGGTATGGAATTTCAAGTTTCTGTAAAGATGTGTTGGAGAAACCTTATTAGGATTAATGGTGTCATCATAGTGTTTTTTAGAGAATCACAGTGTATGGCTGGTAAATAAGTCACTATTAATTTGCATCCTGGATGTCAAGGGCTTCAGGATGGAAGTTAACTTTTTGCATCGCATACTAATTTGGGTATTGCTGCTTTGGAATTGATAACAATTTAGCCTATAACCGGCTGAAGTTTCATTTGTGTTGAGAGAATTTGTTAAGCAAATTTGAGGCATGCCAAAGATTACTGCAGTTTATATATATATAAATATATATATATATTGTTTTATTTTTGAAGAGAATAAGTATTTCCAAGCACTTAAGTGATGTGTTACAAATCACACCACTCAGGAACTAGTTAGTTAAGAAAAATACATATCTGTTTGGTGAAGTCAGGCAGGACCTCTAGTGGCAATGGCTAGTTAGCAGTTAAGAGTTAGTGCTAACACTTCAGGAAGTACAAATTACGTTTCTTTTAAATTCTGCTTGATATAATTCAGACTGATATTCCCTCCAGTAATTCCCAAATGATTAAGCTTTGCACATACAATTCCTTGATGTTCACATTGTCTCAAGTTCTGTGGACACATTTCGTGGAGAAACAGTCTCAAACAAAACGGTTTCAAAGATTTTCTGGCCAAGTGGACACTTGGACCTCTTAAAGAAATGCGGTCCTTAAGACGTGGAATGAGGTCAGCTGATGGTTTTAACTGGTGCTTGTCTTGAATGCTACTGACTTGTTCACTTATTATATACCTACATCCCTGAATGGCCACTTGCACTCTGAATTTGATCTTTCAAACAACAGCAACCGATGATTTTGAGCAGCTGCCAGCTTCTACTGGAAGAAAGGGCATGGGGAGGGGTTTGGACTGTACTTGTGGTGGCCCCAGCCAGTGCCAAGCTGCAGTCCGTCTGTTTGCCTCACCCTATGGCTGAGTCCAGGCTCTGGGCAGTCCTGCAGCTGCATCTGACCCCCTCTCTTCTGCCAGCTTGGTCCTGTGGGGTCTGCTGGCTGCTATGTGCTGAATCCCATCCAGCCAGACACATCCTTTAGCCTAGACTTATGGCTCTCCTACCATTCTTCCCTCTAGGGGTGGGAGTGGAAGAATGCGTGGTACTGGGTGTGGGCAGGCAGCCAGACAGGAGCCAGACCCTGTGGTCACATGCCCATGAGGGCGAAGCCTACTGATGCACCATTGGCTTGTGCTGCGGGAAGGGTGAGGAGGGAGAGAAGAAGAGAGAAGAAAAACCTTTTCCCTCTACATCTAATATAAGAGTCTAGTACATTCTGGTCCTGAGTTCTTTCAGGGCTCAGCTGAAAATGTCACTTATCAGGGAACTACTCCCTCATTAAGAACAGGCTCTCTTGTGTGCTTTTGTACCTTACTGTCCTTGTCCCTGCTAGCATTTATTACTATTCTAATGAATTATTTGTGTAAATGCTTATTATCTGTCCCTCTCAGTTGATTACAAACTTCAGGAGAACAGAGACTCCTGAGAATAGATATCCATCCTGTTTATTTTTGTATCCTCATGCATGAGGCCTGAAATATAGTTGGAACTCAATAAATATTTGCTGAATGGATGGATGAAAGAAAAACACAAAACGTATATATAAGGATGATATTTGGAAATGACCTAACATCTAGCAAGAGGGAAACAAATAAATCAAGGAGATCCATATGGTCAAATACATCATTAAAATTATATTTAAAAATATGTAATAACATTGAAAAGTGTTCAGAATGTGGGTTAAGTGAAAAAAAAAGGTGGGATACAAAAATTAACATACAGTATTGTGGGAATTCACAGTGCCTGGATAGACAAAATCTAACTTGTATATGCCTCCCTGGATGGGACTAATTGAAAAGCCAAGGAGGTGTGCCAGGATGCTGGGCCTCCTTTGAAGTTTCTTGGCTGAAAGTGGCCAGATTTTTACTGTGGCTCAAGGTTCTCCTCTAGGGAGTAAATGTTTAAATTTTGAAGAAAAACAGGCATCTGTGGTGGTCATGTACTCCACGAACTCCCTGCCTCCTTGTTTTGCGCTTGCACTTGGTGTATGGCTAACACCCCAATAAAAGCAGAGACAAAACTTGGTTCGAGGCCTTTCTCCACTAGAATGTCTGGTCCTCAGGTCTCTCCTTTCTCCCATTGACGTGTCTGGAGTCATCTTTTCATTAGCAGTCTCAGGGTTTGCTCGCCAAACCTGACATGGTATGATTTTTCTTTTTTGGCATAAAGAAAATACAATAGATTCTTAATATTGACGGTAGTTATGTTCTATAACTATGAATACTGAGTTAGCCAACACTGAATCAGTGCTCCTGGGGAAAAGGCCACCTCTGTTCACATGATTTTGCCAACTAATCAATATATAACATTGTTTTATGTGGGTTTACCTTTAAAGTCACCTTATTTAACATACATTGTTGATTCATTAACACTGAGCTCAAGGCCCACAGCCCTGTAATGTATATGTCAGCAAAGCATGTCTAACACATGTATTTTCTGCATGTGCTTAGGGCACAGGAAAGCACTTCAGCCCTCTGCTGGGGGGTCATTTTAAACAACTAAATCACCAACAAAAGCACAAAAATGCAAAACACATTGCACTAAATTTGACTTCAAAAAGGACATTTGTTTACAGCCTGAGAGCTGAAACAAGAAGGCAGAGCATTGCCCTGCCCAAGGAAGGCGTGGGGCAGGTCTCATTTTTGCTGCTCTGCACATGCCCCGGGGCCTCTGCCTGACTGAGAACGCACTGAGGGTATCGGTTTGGGGGTTACAATTAAGTTTTAGTGAACAGGTTAATTCACAAATATGGAATCTGAATAAGAGGATTGATTATATTAAAAACTGATAATAGAAGTATGGTGATAAATACTTTTTTCTTTATTCTTTTCTGTAATTTCCCAGATTCCTAAAATGAACTTGTATTATCTTGTAGCTAGAAAGATAAAATATTTTACCGAAAAATAAATACTATTTTTCTTCCGTTGGGGGTTAGCAAAATATGATGGGCAAGATATATACAGGGAAAGGATAGCTAAAGGATTTTTGGCCAGTGGTGGCATGGCGATCTTTAAAATGAAAAACCAAAGCTATACCTGTATAGTAGCTTGAAAAACATACTAAGCCATAATTTTGAAGTATGCTTTGAATTCTTCCTTACAACGTGTGTTGAATGGCTATTCAACAGTCAGGAACAGGGTGACTCCCTGAGCAAGGGATTCAAACTGACAAGGAGAAAGAGACGGAAGAACGAGACCCAGCTCTGCAAACATAAACCAGCCATCTAATGAAGGCAGTGTCAAGGGGACTGCTTTCTCCAAAAAATCCCCTACTCTGTGTCAGGACTGGGTTAGGTGCCCTTCAGCAAACTGTCCTGTTATGGCACTTTCCACACTGTGTTGTGATGACCTTCACAGGTGTCTGCATTCCCAACTAGACTTTACATTCTGGGAAGGCAAGGGCTTAATGGAGGTTATTTACCATTGTACCCTGCTGCCTAGGGCAGTGTTTTGACAGTGAATGAATAAGTATTTTATTCCAACACACATGGAATGAGTAGGCATCAAGCACCGCAATAGATAGTGATTCCTGTCACTTATCTTTAAATATGAAAGTCAGGGTCAGAAACAACACCAAAACTCATCCAAACATGCTGGAGTTTAAATGAGGAAATTTCATAGTTTTTTTTAAAAAAGAACAAGATTTCTTATATTCAGGCAAATAGAGATCATAGAAATAAGAATCTGCCTCTGTATGAGATGCAAATAAAATTCATGTTGCTTTTTACAGTCTTACAATTGTACATTCTGTTCAGCAGTCTTCTGGTTTGTGATTATTGGGGAGTACACTGCTATTTCTTGAAGTGTCCATAAACACAGATAGCAGAGCTCAATTCCTGAAATGTGCTCCCATTTGATAAGGCGGATTGGACTGGATCTTGTTCAGCCTTCAGTCTATTTCGTTAAGCGTCTGAGAATGTTCCAAACTCAAGGCTATTTCAGTACCTTTCTATTTGCAATATGTGATTCTATAAAATGATAGCTGTATTAGTTTTCTATGGCTGCTATAACAAGTTACTACAAAATTGATGGTTTAAAACAACACAAATTTATTTTCTCATAGTTCTGCAGTTCAGAAGTCTGACATGGATTTCACTGGGCAAAGATCAAGGTGTCAGCAAGGTGCATTCTATTCTGTAGGCTCTAGAGGGGAATGCCTTCCCTTGCATTTTCCATCTTTAGAGACTGTCCAATTTCCTGTGCTCATCTCCATCTTCCTCTATCTTCAAAGCTACCAAAGTCTGGCTGATGGTGCCATCTCACTGGTCCCTTCTTCCATACTCTCTTTTACTTTCAAGGACCCTTGTGATTACTTTGGGCTCACTGGGATAATCCAAAATAATCCCCTCATTTTATTTTAAAAAGGATTTTATTTATTTCTTTCAGAGAGAAAGCGCATGCATGAGCAGGAGGATGGGCAGAGGGAGAGGGAGAAGCAGACTCCCTGCTGAGCAGGGAGCCTGGGGGCTGGTGGAACCTGGGGGGGGGGTCCGCTTGCTGGAGCCTAGGACCCTGGGATCATGACCTGAGCCCCGAAGGCAGATGCTTAACCAACTGAGCCACCCAGGCATCCCAATAATCTCCTTATTTCAACAGACTTATTTCCATCTACAACTTTAATACATGTTTGCCGTGTTACTTTATGTACTTACAGGTTACAGGATTAAGACATATGTATCTTCAGGGACCCTTATTTCGTCTGCCACAACTATGTATACAATTATATATACCTGCAATCTGGGAAATATAGTAAGTCATCTTAAAAACTGTGTCCTTATCCCAACTCTGTTCCCCATGACTGATTAAAAGAAGAATAAAAGAAAAGAAAAAAGTAAAACAAAACAAAACAAAAAAACTACTCCAAAATGACCCAGAGAGTCAAACCATAGAATGAAATAATTTTGGAATTAAAATTTTCAAATTTTTCTTTTGCTACATGAATTTAAGAGATTAATATCTCCACTGTATCACTTGTGTGGGAGTTTACGTATAGAAACCTAACTGCTAATAAGTGATTTCCATGAAGTCCCACTCACAGTATATGAATAGATATAATCCTGTTATAATTTGCCCACTGTTTGCCTGAAATTGTGCATACAAACTGTGTCTAAAACTTTTTCTTCTTAATCATTCCTCTTTCAGAAATTTTGTTTGGCTTTCTAATTTGATTAGGCAAGGTTTTCCCGTTCCTCATGGCTTTTTTCAACAGATAGCAGAGATAGACTCTTGCCAAATCCCAGGAGGAATGATCATTGACTGGAAATCAGCAGGAGGGATAAGCTTTTCTGTGTGGTTTATGCAGAAGCAAAACACTGCAGAAATCTCAGATTCCATGTCCCATATGTCCCCATCTCATCCCACGTCGTGTGTTTAACAAATAAAGAGTATTCCATATTTCAGTCACCTTTTCCCCATTTACAAACTGTAAGAGTGTGAAATATTTGTTATATTTGGTTTTCAGTGAAACCAGAATCGGTAAAAAAATTTGTTTCATATTCACTGCTAAACATCTTTGCTGTGTGAATCTGGATCAGCAAGGATGGTGTGGGACCATCACACATGAGCCAGGCTTCTGTGCAGTCCACATAAACACTTCCTGTACTCCTGAGCAGTCCAATTAATTCATAAAGCTCATATGCTACTGAATTCAGAGCATCACCACCAAGAAAATCAATTGCAATGTTCAGTTTTCCGGCATCTCTATTTTGACCAAATCCTTTCCCCCATGGCCTGTCTGTCTTCTCTGGTTAACTTTGAGAAGTGGACGCTAGGTTTAACTATCTATCCTACTCTTCCCGCATGGTGAGGTGACCATGGGGTTGAGGTGGGTTTTGCTTTTTCTTTTTTCTTTCCTTTTTCTTTTTTTAAAGAGTTAGCATTCTTCTTCTTCTTCTTCTTCTTCTTCTTCTTCTTCTTCTTCTTCTTCTTCTTCTTCTTCTTCTTCTTCTTCTTCAAGATTTTTATTTATTTATTTATTTGACAGAGAGAGATCACAAGTAGGTGGAGAGGCAGGCAGAGAGGAGGAAGCAGGCTCCCTGCTGAGCAGAGAGCCCAGTGCGGGGCTCAATCCCCAGACCCTGAGATCATGACCTGAACTGAAGGCAGAGGCTTTAACCCACTGAGCCACCCAGGCACCCCATTCTGCTTTTTCCATTCCTCTTTCCAGTAGGGCAAAGCATTGCACATCATTCCCCCTGGCAACAAAGACTGGTTCAATTTGAGCTGATGAGATGCTAGCAGACATTTGCTGGGGCTTCTAGCTAAGTGTCCTCACTCTTAAAAGAGAGTCTCAAAGAGTCATCCTCCATTCCCCTCCCCCCACCTGCCCCTGCCTGGGCCACTCCAAATTTGTCCTGGAACTTTTGCAACCACCTTATTATCAGCCTGATGAAGTAACTGACCTAGAAGAATCACAGGGAAGCAGAGCTTCCTCCTAATGTCCCCACACACCTCTCAACTTCCAGTTGTATGGAACAGTATTTCCTTTTGGTTTCAGTCAATTTGAATTGGATTTTCTGTTCTATTTACTCATTCATTCCACAAATAATTATAACTATCTACTCTGTGCCAGATACTGTTCTAGGCATTTGGGTTATATCAGAGAGCAAAACAAAGGTCCCTGCCCTGTAGTATAAAAAGATAAAAAAGCAAAGGATAAGTATAATAAATCAGGAAACTCAATAAGGGTGTTAGAAGGTGATAAATAGAGAAGGATGAAAGAACTTGGGAGTGACAGGAGCAATAGATGAAAGATGGGAGT
>JAQQSY010003256.1:0-13098 GCA_028646535.1 Procyon lotor
TAAAAGGTCTTATTTATTTATTTGACAGACAGAGAGAGATCACAAGTAGGCAGAGAGCCCGATGCGGGGCTCAATCCCAGGACCCTGAGATCATGACCTGAGCCGAAGGCAGTCGCTTAACCCACTGAGCCACTCAGGCGCCCCAGGAAAGAAAATGCCTTAAAGATCAATACAACAGGGGCGCCTGGGTGGCTCAGTGGGTTAAAGCCTCTGCCTTTGGCTCAGGTCACGGTCTCGGGGTCCTGGGATCGAGCCCCAAATCGGGCTCTCTGCTCAGCAGGGAACCTGCTTCCCCCTCTCTCTCTGCCTGCCTCTCTGCCTACTTGTGACGTCTCTCTGTCAAATAAATAAAATCTTTAAAACAAGTAATAAATAAATAAATATAATGAAAATATATATTATTCAATTCTACTCAGACACCAAGGCCTATTGGGACCTGCTCTAAGCAAGGTGACAGAGGTGTTTAGGACACAACATCGGACTACTGAGCTTTTCTTGATGGCACCATCAGGATTAGAACTCGATCATTTTCCCATTAAATGTCAGTTACATGGGTTCATACCATTTCCTTTCAAGTCCATAGACAGCCTAAAATCAGCTCTTGTGCCCCCTTTGGAAAACACCCCTTTGACACATCAAATATGTTTTTTTGAAAAGATTTTACCCTTTAGAACACGTTGCAATTAAGAATATATACATACAAAAAAAAAAAAAAGAATATATACATACACACAGAAAAGTGTGCTTATTGTGACCAGAGCTAGACAAATTTTCACCATCTGAGCACCCCATGTAACCAGTGTCCAAACCCAGAAAGAGAAATCCCCTTCCTGTCTCTTCTAGTCACAGTGCCCACACTCCCTTTACTTTTATCTCCCTAGATTGGTTTTGCCTGTTCTAGAACTTCATATCTAGAATCCTACAGTTACAGTCTTTTGAGTGTGGCTTTTTTCATTTAATGTAATGCTTTTGAAATTAATCCCCATAGTTGCAAGTACCAATAGTTCATTGCCTTTTATTGCTGGATAGTATCCCTTGTATGCCTGTACCATAAAGTACTTACCTACTCTACTGGGAAGGAGCATTTGGGTAGTTTCCAACTTGGGACTAATATGAATACATTCAGAGCGTTTGGTAGACAGAAATGGGGGGAATTCCCAGGGACAAATGGCTGGATCATAGGATAGTCATAGGAGAGGCATATGTCCTCTTTAGGAGATCTTAGTGTTGTGATTTTTTTTCTTTAGAGAGAGAGCATGCAAGTTGGGGGGTTCCCCCATCCCACGACCCCAAGATCATGACTTGAGCTAAAATCAAGAGTTGGTTGCCTGACTGACTGAACCACCCAGGTACCCCACCATTGTGTTTCTTTTAAAGGAAGTACTTAGCACTTCAAAATATATTGTTTGAAGACTGGCTTATATAATGAGAAGGAATCATGAAAATTCAAGTCTAACATCACACTAGAACAGGGGTGCCTGGGTGACTCAGTCGATTAAGTGTCTGCCTTCAGCTTAGGTCGTGATCTCAGGGTCCTGGGATCGAGTCCCACATCGGGCTCTCTGCTCAGCAGGGAGTCTGCTTCTCCCTCTCTCTTTCTCTCTGTCTCTCTCAAATAAATAAGTAAAATCTATATAAAAAAAAAAACACAAGAACTTAAAAAAAGGCTAAAAAAAGAAGGCTTTGACATCACACTGGAACAAAATGGATCTCTTTTATGACTGGTGACAGTAATGCCCCATTGATGGTAACTTTTCCTTTTACCAGGCAGTTTACACTTGATCTTAGCCAAAAGGCTGAGACATTTTATATAACTTACAACTACTTACAGTTACCTTTTGAAAATAAAAATATTTTATGTTTTTCACATGGTACTATTATTACCAAGTTATTTTAGCTAAAGCTCACCATGTACATTATTATTTAATTTTATAAATTAATTATTTAATTAATTTAATTATTAATTTAATTATTTAATTTCTTGTTAGTCCTTAACATAAATATAAATCAACAGAGAAAAACTTTTAAATGCAAAGTGGATTGACTGAAAACCAAATTACTCATTTTAATTTTATAAGGTTTTTTTTTTTTAAAGATTTTATTTATTTGACAGAGGGAAACACAGCGAGAGAGGGAACACAAGCAGAGGGAATGGTAGCGGGAGAAGCAGGCTTCCTGCTGAGCAAGGAGCCCGATGCGGGGCTCGATCCCAGGACACTGGGACCATGACCCAAGCCGAAGGCAGACGCTTAACGACTGAGCCACCCAGGCGCCCCTCATTTTAATTTTAATCGAAACACATCTCGTGTTTTCTTATCAAGCCATTGCCTTAACACTGAAATTTTAAGTTCCATTTGTTTGCCCGTTTCACATGCACTGAGGGAGCTACAGCTCAGGAAACCCAGTCAGTGCCTTGGTTCTTGAGAAGTTCTGAGGGAGGACTGGGTGTCCTGAGCCATTTTCACCTGAGGAACCAGCCTTGTGACACTAGGGGGCACCATCGGAGGGAAAGTGGGCCTCTCAGGAGCATCGCGGGCACGGCCTGGCCTCTTGCTGTATGCCAGGCCAGAGGACATCCTTTGCTGACATCCCTGTGCTCCGTTTCTACTGCCGCTGGGGCGAGCCGTCCGAGGATACCCATTCTGCAGGTGGGCAAACACACACACCAAGTTACCGGGATTTCAACCTTGGTCTCCTTGATTCTGCAGCCTGAAGACATTTCCGCCTATGGCTCCTCACTGTGACCCTGCTTTGCCTGTGTATGGGGGGGAGGCACTTTTCTCCCACCAAGCCCATTCTGTGTGCCCCCTCTCAGTTTCTAGCACACTCTTTTCTCCCCTCCCCCACCCCCACCACGGCAGCCTGGGAGCCGGAGGCCTTGGGCACCTCACCCTGCTCATGCAGCCGGACCTTAGCCCAATCTTGAATTTCAGGTCTGTAAATCACTTGGGTTGGGGAGGGGGCGGGGGTGCTCGTAAAACTGTTCTTCCATGCTGGCCGGCCTGCTTGACCTCTTGTCCCCTCCTCCAGACACCCTTCCGCCTTCCTGGAGACTGGCGCAAGGAGGGGCCTGGGCATATATAGGGAGCCACTGTGGGAGAAGCTGGCCACAGAGGCTTCGTAAAGAGAAGGTGAGCAGGGGCTCGGGTCTGGGTGAGCAAGGGGGAAGTGGGAAGCCCTGAGGTGCAGGGAGGCCGAGCTCTGGCCAGTGGCTGCCCTGCCTGAGCCCTGGTCCCCTCTTCTGTAAGGTGACCCACCATCAGGGTTTGTGGGAGGATTCTGGGAGGAGTCTGGGCCCAGCAGAGAGCCGGGAGCATCCCCTGGCAGCTGGGGTGTGGAGGGAGGGCAGTGGGTTCGGCTGGGGCTGCCCTCCGTGCCGGGCCCCTGCCTGGCCTCATGTGGGCTCATGTGTCCCAGGAAGACTATGGCATCCTCGGCAACAGAGGCGGAGGAGAAGGGGTCTCCGGCTCTGGTGGGCCTGCTGGTGGTAGGCAACATCATTATTCTGGTGAGACCTCCCCCAGTGCTGGCAGCCCAGTGGGTGGGCGGGGAGGAGGGAACAGCCCAGGCCTGGGGTTGGGGGCCGAGGGCCCAGGACTTCCCCGTCCCCCACCACTCCCGGCCATGGCCAATGCCACCGGCTGTCGAGTCAGAACAGCCTGGATTCGAATCACAGCTCTGCCCCTCCCCAGCTTTGTAAGCAGGAGCAAGCCACTCAGTACTTCTCTGCGCTGCTTCCCGGTCTATATAGATGATGTCCTCATTGTGGGGATTGTTGTGGGGATTAATCCGTGTCTGGCCCACAGCTCTAAAAAAGTGCGTGACAAATGCTGTCTTCCTTAACGTGGGTATAAAGTGCTTGCGTGGGGCCTGGGAGGCCCATGGTGGTGAACACTAACCATAGCAGTGCCTTTTCATTAATAGGTATGGTTTTTTTGTTTTTTTAAAGATTTTATTTATTTATTTGGCAGAGAGGAGAGAGATCACAAGTAGGCAGAGAGGCAGACAGAGAGAAGGGGGGGAGCAGGCTCCCCACCGAGCAGAGAGCCCGATGCGGGGCTTGATCCCAGGACCCTGAGATCATGACCTTGAGCCGAAGGCAGAGGCTTTAACCCACTGAGCCACCCAGGTGCCCCAATAGTTAAGTTTTTAAAACGTGATACCTGCACATGGCTGTGGAGACAGACGCCTGGGTTCAAACCCCCATACTGCCTCTTTCTACTGTGGGACCTAGGGCCAGCCACGGAACCTCTCTGGGCCTCGGTTTTCTCATCTGTAGGTGGGGAGGAAATAGGAATGCCAAGAGGATGAGTTCTTGGGTTCCTGGGCGCAGGCCAGGGTCTGGCACGCGCGGCTGCTGTCTGTGTGGGCCGTGGCAATAGTGCCATGCAGCGCTAACAAGGATGGTCACCCACAAAGCTGTTCCAAGGACTAACGTGGGGCGCGCACACACTATACGCTCCGTGAGTGTTAGCTGGATTGGGGTCAAACGTATGCACTGAGAAGCCGTCCCCCTTCGTGCTCCCCACCTCTTATCCCTATAGGTACCTAGATTTTTAGTTTCTCCATTTCTTTAAGCGCATACAAATAGGAACGTATATACCTATTTCTTCCCTTTTTGTCCAAAATGTAGTTCATTCCACATCCTGTTCCGTGCGTCCCCATTTCTCCTGCTCACATAGTCTGTAGGCCACTCCACGTGAGTCCTCAGAGAGCCTCCCCACCCTTTTCCACCCCGGCAGAGCACTCCCTGTGTGGCACCCTGGTGCCTTTGACACGGAGATGCAGAGAATAACCTCGTGGGTTTATGATTTTCCTGCTTGGGCAGGATTGATTTCTGCAAGTGGCATCGCTGGGTCAAAGGGTTGATGCACTTGTGGTTGCTCTGGGCCTGGCCAGGTTCCCCCGCTCAGGGAATAACAGCACTGTATGAGGGAGACCAGGTGACCGAGCGTCTCCTCTGTTTCAGTCATGCGCTCTGGGCTTCGCATGTGGGTATCCTTGAAGCATCCGGTAGCCGGGGTGTAGGTGGGGCAGGGACCTATCCAGGCAGCCCTTCGCTTCTGGCCTCTGCCCAGCCCCATCCCTGCTCATGGAAGGCGACGTCCTTGCGACTCACCCGTGCCCACCTTGCCGAGGGCATCAGAGGCTCAGAAGGGGAACCTGCTCAGGGACAGTCCCACGGCCCCAGCTGCCGTGCCCTCTCTAACCTGCTGCCCTGTCCAGCTGTCGGGCCTGGCCCTGTTTGCCGAGACCGTGTGGGTGACAGCCGACCAGTACCGCGTGTACCCACTGATGGGCGTCTCGGGCAAGGATGACGTCTTCGCCGGCGCCTGGATCGCCATCTTCTGCGGCTTCTCCTTCTTCGTGGTGGCCAGCTTCGGGGTGGGCGCAGCGCTCTGCCGCCGCCGGTCCATGATCCTCACGGTGAGGCCCCAGGGGGAGGGCGTGGGGCCGGGTGGGCACAGAGATCGTTGCCACAGAGTCACCATAACCACCACTGCCGCGGCCACAAGTGTGTGTCCAGCATGAGCCACACTTGGGCCTCGCGGTAATTGTTCTATTTAATCTTCTCATAACCCTATGATGCAGGCTCAGCCATTACCCTCAATCTCTGGAGAAAACTGGGGCACAGAGAGGAAGAGAAGGGAGCTCTGCCCAGGAAGACGGCTCTTGAGTGGCAGGACAGAGATGCGAACCTCGGCTAGTTGGTCCCCAGACTCTGTGTACATGAGCTCTGTCAAAACAACAACAACAATAATAATAATAATAGCACAGCTGCCATTTCGGGAGTGCTCATTAGTTCTAAGTGCTTTACATAGTTGGGTCCACTGACTCCTCACAACCCTTCAGGAGGTCCCGTCGTCATGGTGAGCCCATTTGACAGAGTTGAAACTGAGGCTCAGAGAAGTGAAGTCACTTATCCGAGGTTGCACAGCGGGGGTGGGGGGGGTGACAGAGCCAGTTGAACCTGAGCAGTTCAGCTTGAGACTTGCTCTTAGTTGCTGCCAGTGATAACCACCAACACAAGAACCTGCGCTTCCCAAGGACCACTCCTGTGCCTGGCACTAGGCAACGCAGGTTAGAAAATGAGCTCCCTCAATGTCCCCAGCAGCCACCTGGAGTTAGTGCTTCTCTACCTTTTTACCAGACAGGAAAACGAGGGCTCAGAGAGGCCAACAGCCCAGGTGATAAGGAAGGCAGAAGTTCGGATCCCAGCCCCCCTGACATAGAGCCAACACTGTGCTTCCTCCACAGCAGAGGGCCTCTGAGATTCTTGGGAGCAGCGGGTTATTCAGTCAACAAATGTTGATCGAGCAAGAACCGTGGGCCCAATTCTGTGCTAGGCACTGGGGCCATCTAGGGAGAAAACAGAAAGCCCTAAGGGGAGGATGCCCCCAATGGGGAGGACAGTGGACAGTGAGGAGGGAAGGGAGGTCTGGGAGATCTGGAGCTGGGGAAGGGGGAGGGGAGGCCTGCAGCCAGAGAAAGTGAAGGCCTCGGGGAGGTGAGGGGGTGTGCCCTGTGCCTGCAGGAGGAACAGCGAGAGGGGGCCAGGAAGCCAGTGTAGCTGGAGCCAAGAGGGGGTGGAGGTGAGCGAGAGGCAATAAGGGTGGAGGGAAGTGGGGTACGGTGGGCAGTGGGCATGGAGAATGAGGAAGAGAAAGGGAAGATGGGCCTATCAGGTAAGTCTTGCCAGCCTTGGTAAGGACTTTGGCTTTATTGTGAGGAACATGGAGCCTTGGAAAGGCTCTTTTCCTTCTCTTTTGCTTTCTTTCCTGCATGTAATTCTCTGACATAACAATTTAACCAAAGCCCTAAAAGCCCAGCCAACTGGTAAAAAAAAAAAAAAAAAAAAAGTTTGTGTCTGTGTCTGTCTCCCCTTTAGTTTGTCATTAACTAAGACACAGAATTAAAAAAAAAAATTATTATGGGAAATTTCAAACATAGGGTGGAGTGGAAGGCATGAGCCCTGCGTACCCATCACCTAGTTTCAACAATATCAACTACAGCCTGGCCAACTGGGTCCCCTCGGCTCCACCCTCTGCCTGCCCACATTCTTCTTTCCCCGGAATTTTGAAGTGCATTCCAGACACCAAGTCATTTACCTGTAAATACCTGAGTGCACCTTTCTCCAAGTGATAAGGATGTTGAGAGCAGTCGGGCGTGTTATGCCGCTCCTCTCTTGGCAAAGGTGGTGGCATATCCTTGTTCCACCTCCTGTTGCTTTAAGGAAGGAGGTGAGGGGTGAGGAAAGAGCTTTTTTCTTTTTGATGCACAACAACCGTGCGGGCATGCCCTACAAAATTCACCCAAGCTCCTCCTTGTCTATCTTGCAATATCTAGTCTCTGTTCAAATGTCTCTGGTTGTCTCAAGAATGTCTTTTTTTTCCCCGTAGTAGGCATTTATTTTACTGCGCTCAGACCAATAGTTAACTTCAGGCAATTTACATATTTTTGTTGATTTCATTTTTTCCTAACACTTTTATAAAAAAATTCAAACATACAGGAAAGGTGAAAGACTTGAATAGGGAAGGCTTGTACACCCACCACATAGATGCTCCCGTTCCCATTGTCCAACACTTCTTTTGGACATCCCTCGAGGGGGTGTGACTTGGCAGGCTTTGCCCCGACTGGGCGGTGGTGCCTCTGTCTCTCCCTCCATCTCTCCCCAGTACCTGGTGCTCATGCTCATCGTCTACATCTTTGAGTGCGCCTCCTGCATCACGTCCTACACTCATCGCGACTACGTGAGCTGGGCAGAGGCCAGGGGAGGAGCGTGGCTTGGGGCAAGAATGACAAGGGTCCGGGTCTGGGTCTGGGGGTGGAGTGGTGGTCGACCTCCCTCCCCACTTGGCCCCGCCGAACCCTGTTCTTCCTGGACCTCCGCAGATGGTGTCCAACCCATCCCTGATTACCAAGCAGATGCTGACCTTCTACAGTGCAGACACGGACCAGGGCCAGGAACTGACTCGCCTCTGGGACCGTGTCATGATTGAGGTAGACAGGGCGGAGTCGAGGGGGTGAGAGGGTGCGGGGGTAGGAAGGGCTGGAGGACCGGGGCTCCCTCCCATTATACCCACTGGTAGATGCTACCCACTCCAGACTCCATGCCAAGTGCAGAGCTCGACCCCACAGCCCCGAGATCACGACCCATCACGACCCAAGCCGAAACCAAGAGTCAGACGCCCAACCGACTGCACCACCCAGGCGCCCCCAGAAGCCACATTCTTAATTAAATTCAACGTGATATGGCACAAGAGAAGAATATTGAGGACCCAAGGGAAAGCGAGGTCCCAATTTGGTTCAAGTCATACTGCTAGCCAGGATTGGAACTCATATGTGGAGGAGCTTATGTTTCCATCATTCAGGGCCACTAACTAAACACCCACAGGGGCCAGAAAAAACCAGAAATCCTTCTCCGGGTGTCATTTACCTCAAATTTTGACTGCTAATTCAAAAAAATTTTAAAAGGAGTCATGAGTGTAGGTTTTACTCAAATCCCCCACCAGCCCCTTGGTGCCAAGACAAATGCCTTCTGCTCCTTGTTCACACGCGGACGCAGGGAAGTCAGGCCCTCCCTCACTCTGTGACCTCAGGCGAGTGGCTGTCCTCTCGTAGCCAGAGCCCGCCTGACCCCCACCTTTCTCTCCAGCAAGAGTGCTGTGGCACATCCGGTCCCATGGACTGGGTGAACTTCACATCGGCCTTCCGGGCGGCCACCCCAGAGGTGGTGTTCCCCTGGCCCCCACTGTGTTGTCGGCGGACTGGCAACTTCATCCCCCTCAATGAAGAAGGCTGCCGCCTGGGCCACACGGACTACCTGTTCACCAAGGTGTGTCCCCTCCCTGCCGCTCCCCGCTCTGTGCTGCATCGGTCTGGCCCCCTCTGGTCCTATCTCTTTCTCCCTCCCACGGTCTCCTCCTCCTCCCCTCTCTGGCTTCTTTCTTTCTCTCCCCTCTTTCTGGCTCTCTCAACTCTCTCCCCATCTGTCCGTCCTCCCTCTGCAAGTCAGTGGGAGGTACGGGGGCTATCGGATCCTGAGCGGGGACCTGCAACTTTTCTCAGGTTGCCTGGGAACAAGAGCAACAGGAATCTCGGGGCGCCTGGGTGGCTCAGTGGGTTCAAGCCTCTGCCTTCGGCTCAGGTCATGATCTTAGGGTCCTGGGATCGAGCCCCGCCTCGGGCTCTCTGCTCAGTGGGGAGTCTGCTTCCCTGATCTCTCTGCCTCTCTGCCTACTTGAGATCTCTCTCAACCAATGTTCACTGAGCCCTTATTCTTCTAAGGGCTTTAAGTTTTTGTCTTAGTTAATTCCCACCACGGCCTGTGAGGTGCGAGATAATAATGATCCCATTTCCAGGGATGGAACGAAGTTCATTCGCTAGTGAGGGATGGAGCTGGAACTGGATTTCAGGCAGGCAGGCCCCAACTAGGTGCTTTAACCAGGGCAAGGAGAGTGCAGAGGCAGAGAGAAACCAGAGGAGGTTAGACTAGGAGAAGAACTGATTCCAGCGGTCCCTCTAGCTGCTTTCAGCTGCTGGGGGGGTGGGGGGGGTGCCTGGAACCACAGGACTTAGATCAGGTGTCGCGGAGAAGGGGGCCTGCGCCAGCCACCACTGCCCTCGGAGCCAGAGAGCCATTTCTGAAGCCCGACTCTGCACAGAGAGCGCATGTGCGACGGTTCACGGACACCCCACGGCCACCCTCAGAGGCCAGTGCTGTCAAGATTGTTGCCTCCCAGATGGGCAAACTGAGGCTCGGAGAGCGAGACTCGTTCCCAGGCCCCAACAGCTAACAATGGCAGAGCTGGCCCCCACCTGAGTCCCACCTGCCCCAGGACGTGCACCCTGAACCTTTGTTCTTGGCTGCTTCCAAGTCGAGGCAGGGGCCTACCTGAGGGCGACTCTGTGGTAAGGCTCAGGCCCCACTTGACCTCATTCCTAAATGGGGAGGCATCAAAACTGCACAGCTTGTAGTAAAGGCAGATTTCAAACCCTGGAGACTTGTGGGCAGCACGGAAAGCCAGCTGTGCCCAAAACTTCCTCACATCCCCATTTTCCCCCCTGCCAGGGCTGCTTCGAGCACATCGGCCATGCCATCGACAGCTACACATGGGGTATCTCGTGGTTTGGGTTTGCCATCCTGATGTGGACGGTGAGAGGCGGGGAGACTATGGGCAAGAGGTGGGATGTGGGTGTGGGGCTGGAGCGCCCCTCACCTGACTGCCTCCTCATCCAGCTCCCTGTGATGCTCATAGCCATGTATTTCTACACCATGTTGTGAGGAGCAAGAAGGGAAGGCCATGTGCACGCCTCAGCCTCCTCCTCTTCCTGTTCCTGTTTCCTGCGGCTGAGGGCTGGTCGGCTGCCTCACCTCCCCCCTCCCCACCTCCCTCAACCTTTCCTCCTTCCTCTCTCTCCAAAGACCTTTTTATCAACTTTCTGAGCCCCGCTGGGACTTGGGGATGCCCTGAAACCCTTGGACATGTGTCCAGGCACCCTTAGGACCCTTAGGGACCTCATTTCACGCTGATTCCTGGCCCATCTTTCAGCATCAATTTAAAGTCCTGTCCTCAGGGGACCCTTCCCGGATCCCACGACCCCCATCACCAATGCCCCTCCTATAGCTCCCCTTGCTCCTCCTTCATAACAGGTACTGCCATTTTTTGCTAAATAGTTTGTGATTGTTTACTCTCTGGTAGTCAGGGATCGCCATGAGGGGAAAGGACAAGCTCTGTCATGGTCACTTTATCGTCCCCAGTATCACCCAGCAGAGGGAGGGACATCAATACTCAATAAATACTGGTTGAATGAATTAATTTGTTTTCTTGGGGGCAAAGGCGAACAAACAAGAACTCTTCCGGTCGAAGTGGCAGAAACCCAGTGGGCACTGACCGAAACCAAACACGGAATTTCTTGGCCTGTGAGACAACATTGCTGGCTACAGGCATGTCCGGATCCAGGAGTTCAACCAAAGTTTCCAGGAAGCCTGTTTCATTTTCAGGCAGGATTCCTCTGGCAACACCAGACTTAACATCTTTAATAGCTAAGCCACGCAGCAGCAAGAGAGGCCTCTCTCCTGATAGCTTGAGCCAAGGTTGGGGATTCAATCTCACTGTCTTAGTTCTGAGTCCAGGCCCATCCTTTGGTTGGGGAAAGGAGGGTACCTGAATTACTACCACTGCTAAGGATGGTGTTGGGAAGTGGGGGTGATTTATCAAGGGAAAATTAGAGTGCAGAGCTGTTGGGCTGGTACACGTGGCAGAGAGCCTCCTCCCAAGGGCTGTAGCTTCCAGCAAGTTCTCTAATGGATACATGGCAGCAGACACTCTAGGAATCTCACCCTCACTGTTCTTTCTCAAGCAGGCCAACCTCGGTCCATTTTATAGAAGTTCGGCCCTGCCAAGAGGGCATGGCTTCCTTCCCCTCCAAATGACGTTTCGCAGGGTCCTCGTTTACTCCACTGGTCTGGAGGTGGTCTGCAAACACTGAATTCAGATAGCAGCTTTTAAACATATACTTTTATTTTTTAAAGGATTTTATTTATTGTTTGAGAGAGAGAGCGAGAGAGAGAGCACGAGTGGGGAGGAGAGGGAGAAGCAGGCTCCTCACTGAGCAGGGAGCCTGACAAGGGAGTCGATCCCAGGACCCTGGGATCATAACCTGAGCCAGGGCAGGCAGTTAGCCAACTGAGTCACCCAGGGGGCCCTTAAAATATAGTTTTAAAAATATGTAATGGACAAAGAGTTTTTGTTAAGGTGAAGAATTGAAAACACCCCTCAGCAGGGAGTGTACTGTTCATGTGCTATCCTTGGACTGGATTCCTTATGGCTTAATAAGAGGATCGAGCTATGTGAACCAATACAAAAAGATATAATAATGGTATAAATAATTGGAAAGTATATATAAGAGTGTTCATTACGGTGACCTAAATGAGTCTCTGTAGGGGACTGGATAGGTTAGCTAGGCTATGTCTATAGTCTGGAATATCACACAGTAGTAAAAAATAATGTTTTACCATGAAGAAATCGCCAAGGGATGCAGAGTAGAAAAACTTACAAGCTACACACAGTACATTTATTCCTGTAGGTACATTTTCAGGGCTGGTCTTTTCTTTTTAAAGAGATGGGTCAATGTTTTTAGGCTAATGTTTAAAAGAATGGAAAAAAATACTTTAAAAAACCTACTGTTTAAAGATTATTAAAATTTAGAAATGGAAGTGTCCCGTATTTCACTCTCCAGTAAATCACCACCCCTCCCCCAATCTGGCCCAACCCACCCTAGAATAATTTCAATGAACACACGATGAATGTCCTTTTTGGCTTTCCAAAAGTTTATATTGACACATCTATAGATATTTACAAAATCACACACTGCTTAATAGAATCGTGCTTTAAAATATTGCTTTGTAACTTGCGTTCTTCACTTAACTATATGTTATGGTCACTTTCCATGTCAGTACTTATGAATTCGGCTCTGTTTTTTTTTGGATTTGGCTTTTTTTTTTTTTTACTGTTGCAATGCACTCCAAGGTATAGATGCATCATAAATCATCTTGATTGGTTGTTAAGTAAACAAGGCAAGGCACAGAACAGGATACGTAATTGATCTCATTTTATTTAAAAATATTTTAAAATATATATAAATATTTTATATTTTATATATTACATATTCATTAACTTTATATAATTTAATTGCTATATAATTTAATTGATAAATATATATATAAATCACATATATATATTCCCCACAAAGCACTCCATACATAGCTTTATAATGTTTGAGAAATTTTGTATAAAGATTATCTTATTTTCAAAAATAAGAAAAGAGGGGCGCCTGGGTGGCTCAGTGGGTTAAAGCCTCTGCCTTCAGCTCAGGTCATGATCTCAGGGTCCTGGGATCGAGCCCCGCATAGGGCTCTCTACTCAGTGGGGAGCCTGCTTCCCCCTCTCTCACTGCCTGCCTCTCTGCCTACTTGTGATCTCTCTTTCTCTGTCAAATAAATAAATAAAATCTTTTTTTTAAAGATTTTATTTATTTATTTATTTGACAGAGAGGAGAGAGATCACAAGTAGGCAGAGAGGCAGGCAGGTGGAA
>JAQQSY010003257.1:0-13097 GCA_028646535.1 Procyon lotor
GTTCAGGATAGAAGCTGTGAGTGCTGAGGGTCTAGACGCAGGGGCTAGCGGTTCAGAATGGGCATCAATCATTTTACCCAAGGTCCTCTTGCTAGGCGGAAAACTGCTGTGTAGGGTCTGAGGGATTTCCTGGGTTGCTCTGCTGGTGCACAGCCCTTACCCAGCTCCAGATATTGAAGTTAGCTTTTGTGGCACTGGAAGAAACCCAAGATAGCCTGAGCCCAGCTTGGTTCCATCCTGGAGTGTCATGGGAGCGATGGTGGGGGAGGAGGAGTTACACCGCACAGGACCAAATGGCCCGGGCTCAGGAAGAAGAGCAGAGAGTCGGGGGGGGGGGGGGGGGGTGGAACAGGAGCTGACAGCTAGGTGGGCGACCAGTTCATAATCCCCATCTCTTCAGAGACCCGGCAACCTGCCCCGATTGGAGAATGACTAAGCCCACACTGCCCTCCTCCTGAACAAACTGAATGAGGGTTGTGTTCAACTGGGGCATCGCCCCTGGGCAACTAGAAACCTTCGGGGGGATGGAAAAAGATCTGAAAAACCTCAGAATCAGAAAACATGATTGGAGAGAAGTGTGGATGTGCAGCTTTAGAGAAGTCCCTGGAGGCACCTAGTAGCTGCCTTCACAGAAAGACAGGTCTGAGATGAATGAGTGGAAATTAGGAGAAGATAGGTGTGCCTCAGTGTATTCCTGTCATTACAAATCATTGAAAATAACGGTCAGCATTTATTGGGCACTTCCTACGTCCCAGGCATTGTTTTCAGCAATCCACATATATCATCTTGTTAAAATCTTACAATATCTCTGTAAAGTCCTGAGGCACTCAGAAGTTAAATAATCTGCCCATGTTTATAGAATTTGACATAATGGAGCAAGGACTCAGTAGCAGGAAGTCTGTCTCCAGATCCCATGCTCCGAACGCCAGCCCTCTGACTTACAATGGAGGGAATTCCCGCATCCAGCAGGATTTGGGGCTCCTTCATGTCCGAGCTTTGTTCCAGCTCAGATTCCTTGAGGTCTTTCCAGGGCTGGGTTGGTTGGTATTCAGTGCAGTTCGACAAGCACTCTTGGAGCTCTGAGCATTTGCCAGGCTCGGGGCCGGGTACTGGGATAGCAGGATAAACAGGACAAGACGGGACCATGTTGGTCTCTTTCAGACCAGAGCGCTCTGGTCCGCAGGGCGGAATCACAGCTTTCTCTCTAAGAGTTGTCAAATCGGTGAAAAAAGCAATCTTTGGTTCTGAAACTTCCATACCAGCTCCTTTAGTCACTCTCTTCTCCCTTTCCCGATGTCAACCAGCAAAGCGTGCAGTTGTCCCACTGTTGAAAGGGTTCCCGACAGAGTTTGGTGCTGAGAGGGCTGAGGGCCAGGTGAGTATACAGAGAAACCAGACAGACCTGGTTTAAAGGCTCAGCTCAACCACAGATAAGTGAGATAAACCATGTGTTTCAGACAAAACAATCGATGATATTGGGTCTCCTTCTAGACCTGCCAGTTCATGACTTATTTTTTTCCCATTTCACCTAAAACGATCAGATCTGAATAGGAAAATAAAATAGTAATCGGGTAATCGCCTGTGGAACCTTTTATTTTTTGCACTGTAACATTGTTTCTGGAGCAAAGGAATGGAAATACGTTTTTGAAGAAGGGAGTAATCTTTTTTCTTTTTACTAAAGCTAAAGTAGGAATAAGACATATTTACCACTGTCCCATAACCAAACATGACATTTATTGAGCTCTCACTATATGCCAGGCAGCATCCCTGAGCTTTACCGGGATTAAATCTTCATTAAATCTTTATGCCGATCCTCCGGGGTCAGTGTCCTGGAAGCTCCAGTTTACAGTTGAGGAAATTGGACGCGAGAAAATGAAGCATCTTTTCCAGAATCACTCGAGTAAATGGGAGACAGGACTTTGAAAGCTAGCAGTTGAGCCCTCAGACAACATGACTCTGTTGCTTCTATAACTGCAATTTAAAAAATAAAAATTAAAAAAAAAATAACTGCAATTTAAAAATGAGCCAGGAAAAAAAAAAAGAGAGACAGAAGTTAAGAAATTAGCCTGAAAATTACATTAGCCAGGAGACAGCCAGAAGGCAATCTGGTGAGCATGTGCACCATGCAGGGCCTGTCCCCCGTAAGTCCTGTAGCTCCCAAGAGGCCATCGGAAAGATCCTTTCCCAAACGTGTGGCTGTCGGTGGCACAGAAATGAGGCTTCCAGGACTAGTCAAAGGTGTCTGCCTGGCTGCATTCCTTCTCCGGGCTTTAAGGAGAAGCAATCCCTTGCCTTTTCCAACTTGGAAAGCTGCCCTCATTCCTTGGCCTGGGAACCCATCACACTGACCTCTGTTTCCAACCACACATTTCCTTCTCTGTCTCTTCTGCCTCTGCCTTACAGGTTTTACCGTATGTCACCAACGAGGACAGACGCAAACCACATATAGAGTGTACCTGCTACGTGCTATCACTCTTGTGATTCAAAACTGGCCCACTTAGACAATCCAGGAAAATCTCCCCATCTCCAGATCCTTAATCACATCCCCAAAGTCCCTTGTGCCACAGCAGTCACAGGTTTGGGGGGATATGGCCATAACCGTCTCTGGGAAACGATGATTCTACTGACCACAAATACCAACTGCTGGTGAAAACGTGAAGCAAACTGGAACCGTCACACACGGTCGGTGGGAACACAGAATGTGTTTTTTATGATTGTATTCATCTAGCTCATAAAATCTCATTTATTTAAATATCCACAACTAGTTATGAATAAAGACCATCCTTCAATCACTTTGTAAGTATGTAGGAGTTGAGTACTGATTCATATTACACGTCAGGATTTAACGTATACATACAGGTAGTTCACCATAATGTGCTCACAATGAATACAAACACAAACCTTAAAAATCTTCCATACACCATGTCTGATTTGATTGCTTTGTATTAACACCTGTGAGGTGAATACAACAGCATTGCTATGGAATATGCACAAACAATACTGCAATTTTATATAACACTTTAGAAAATGTATATACAAAGACTGGTACACACACACAACTTCATTTATCATGAGCACAACCTGGAAACAACCCAACTGTCCACTTACCAGGCAAATAGATAAAAGAAGCTGTGGTATATCCGTACAAGAGAATATGCTCAGTTTAAAGAAAAAAAAAACACAATGGGTGCGTGCAAGACCCAGGATGTTTTATGTAAATTATACCTCAATAGAGCACATTAATTATTTTGTTTTCTGGAAAGGATATATCACCTGCCCTTCTGAGGACACTAAATTGCTTCCAGAAAGTAGAGTCTTTAGTCACGGTTGCACAGAGCCAATCCTTGCTGTCATCCAGCTGTTAACATGTTGGAAGGATGGCACGGAAACCTGAAACTAACCCAACATTGCAGTGGGAGAAGGGAGTGCCAACCTATCTGAAAAGGTTCTAGAGTGTTTTATTAACCCAAGCCCCTTGGGGTCTTTGTGATAAACAGAATGATTCCAGAGAAACCGAGGGCAGGCCCCACCAAATTCCTGATTGATAGAGAAGACATGAATGAAATACCTTTAAAACAGTACCTGGAGAAGGAAGGAAGGATGTGGCATGCATGCGTGCATTCATTCATTCATCATTCACTCAACATCCATTGCAACAGTAGAGAGCAGTTACCAAGCCAGGTCATTGTGCGGGTCCTGGGGTACGTAGGGCGGATGCAGGTCCTGTTCTCAAAGCCTCATGTCCAGATGATTACCGTTTATCAGGCTTCCCCTGATGTTGGCCAACTTTCACCTCCTAGTCTGGCCCATCCATCACAGCCTGACCCAGCCAGCCCTGCCCCTGCGATGACCCTCCAAAAACTACTTCCCCGATGGGCGTAGGATGGGAGAGATCCCTATGGATTGGTCAAACAGTCACTCAGGAAAGAATAAGTCTCCCCTTTTCCGTCCCACCCCCCACCCACAATCCTTGTCAGTGAGCTCAAAGGAAATGGTGAAATAGGGGCAGGGATTTGCCCCAAGGCCCCTTAATCAATTGTTTCTACACACCCCCTCCTGCAATTTAATGGAAAGAAAAGGGGTGTGGTAGATCTCTTGCACAATGCCAAAATTGAACTGAGTTTAATTCTATAAAATAGATTCCAAATCACATCATAAATAATAGTACGGGAACACAAAGATCTGAGCCAAAGAGACATAAACAGCCAGTTCGTAAAAATAAAAAATTGTGATTTGCAAACAAACAATAACAAATGAGTGATTAGCTGCCCAGATCTTGGGAGGCTACATTTTCTGGAAAAGGAAGAAGTCTTGGAAAGTGAACTCTTGACCAGAGATTCGGACTGACATGAGTCATTTGCACCAAGCCTGGCACATAGCAGGTACACTCGGTATGTGGTTTGCGTCTGTCCTCATTGGTGACATATGGTAGTTAAACAGGGTACACAAGGTGCCAACATTCTGCACAACTCCTGGTTTACAGTAGGCATTCAGAATTTTTTTTTTTTTTTTTGAATGTATGAACAAGGTAATACTGTGGGGGCCCATGCTCCATATACATGGCGGAGTAAGGCGGTCCCACGTGATCCTGTCTGGTTAAACAGACTCTCCTACCAGCCAAACATAGTTTTACTAAAATTTACAAATGCACTGAACTTTTATTGCATTCAGAGCACCATGTTATGGTGAAGACAGCAGTAAGGCATACTACCTGCCTTCTAGAAGCTACATTTTATTGGGTACGTGTGTGGGTCCTTGCGGGGAGAGGACAGATACAAATGTAATTAAGTAGGATGCAAGAATATGCGGAAGTATAGAGGAAGAAGATCGACTATTCCTTGAAGAATTTAGAAAGGCCTCTTGGAAGAAATGGAATTGAGCTGAACTTGAAGGAGGTGGTAAATATTCCAAGAAAATGGAATTTCAGAACAAAAGTGGAAAATGATGGGAATAGAGAACCTATTTAGGCAAGGAGCAGTAGACGCTGTAGGAGACCCACGAGCTGTGTGGTTTCACTACGGAGCGGGGAGCGCCCCAGTGGCCAGGAAAGTGAAACCGGTTTGAGACCCTCATAAATTCTAAGAATAGAAATTTTATTACAGTCATGTAATGCGCAACTTGAGATTTTCATAACTCTAAATTACAAAATAAAACCGGGAAGTCCAACAAAGTTCTGACTTTGCCCATTTAGAATCGTTTGATCTTTTTCTTTTAAGCTTAAATATCAAACTCTTAGAAGAAAATTGTTGCAGAAGCTCTGCATTGGAGTACTAGTTAGGACAGGAGGAGCTCTGCTGCAGGAAAAATGGACTCTGGAAACTCACGGGGTTAATCCCCATGCATTTGGTTGGGGGGCACCCAAGGGCGACTCTTCTCTAGCTGGCAACTCCAGGTTCAAGGCTCTTTGCAAGCAGCAGCTCTGCTGTCCTCTAGAGCCTCATTGGAATCCTCCCTGATCTTGCACATGCAGCTGTCCGAGGAGCAGACAGAGAGATAATGGCACATTGCATAAGGGCTTAGAAGCTAAGGCCGGATCAGGTACACATCACATCCACCCACACTCCGAGCTGGTCTCAGGGTAACCTACACAATCACTGTAGAGAGACAGGAAACTGCAGGGGAGCACAGGTGCATATACTTCCTACTGCTGCTGTAACCGATTACCTCAATCCTACTGGCTTCAAACAACACAAATTTCATGCTCTTATAGTTCCATAGGCTAGAAGCCCAATTTGGGTCTCACTAGGCTAAAATCAAGGTCACCAGGACTGTGTCCCTTCCAGAGGCTCCAGGAGAGACTGCTTCCTTGCCTTTCCCAACTCCTAGATGTTGCCCACATTGTTTGGCTTTTGGCCCCCTCCTTCCATCTTGAAAGCCAGCACCACTGCATCTCTTATAAAGGCTGACACCTAACCTACTGAATATTGCTTTGATTCTGAGAGCCAAAGGTTATGTTTTTATTGTATTATGTCTTCATATTTTCATTCCCCCCAGCCCTCACACTTCCAAAGTGAGACTACATGCGGTACTTGGTTGAACTCTACTTAATATGGTTCCCTAAATTTGTTTAAAACTTTACCGGAATATCACCCCACATTTCAGCATCATGCCCCTGCACAGAGGTCAGGCGGACACACCTAGCAGAAGTGACCCAAAGTTTGTCAGGAGAGGAGTGAGTACCCCTCTATAATTTTTTTTGGTAAAGCAACTAAGTGTCCTCCAGACCCCAGTAGAATTTTGTTTTGTTATTGAGTCACACACAATGGAATCAGAGGCAGCAAAAACTCTACAGCAAAGCACATATTTATTAGTTATCAGAATAATACACACAAATGTGATCTCTGAGTGATGATCTAAATAAATGTATCTTAGAAAATTAAAGACTTGCTATAATTTAGTTGAGACAAAGAGCCCAGAATACAAATGTATTACACCTTAAAAAAAAAAAAAAGGCAGCAAAAGCCTAGGAAGAGTAATCTGTTCTACACAACACATCTGAAGGATTGTGTCTCAGACTCCAAACATGGGCCTTATAAAATCTGGCTGGTTTTAAAGAGGAACTGTTTAACAATCCTCGATACATAATTAAGAATAAAATGAAATATCTGTTTCATCAAATAGGAAATGCAAACAAAAGCCGGGTAGTCTTTAATATACTTCAAGTTCAAGGTCAATATTAAATCTACAAAAGCAATAAGGCTCCCCAAATAGCAGCTCTTCAGTACAATGCTCTGCATGGCTGCCGGTGGCCAAAAGGAAGAGGAATATTTAGATACTGAATGTGAAGGAAGACATATCTTGCTTTAGTTAGTAAATCAAATCATCTTTTCGAATGTTCAATGTTTCTTTTCTCACCAAACTTGTTGAATCAGTCAGGCGGTTTAAGGAAACACAGTATTTGTAGCGACTTACTTTAACACTTATCTGGAACTGATTGCAATACACATGAAACAGAAGTGTTTGTCCAGCACCACCGAGGTCCTTTCCACGTGGAATGTTACATTATTCCATGGGCCCTCCATCCGTAGTGCCCTGGTATTTTGCACTGGCCTGAGAGCCATTGGGCACATTCCTTCCCAACTCTTTTCGGTGACATCTCACTGATAATTTAAAAGGGCCACAGTAGGTACCCCACCAAAAAAATGGCGAGTGCCACAAGTAAGGGCTTCATTTTTTATTACTTATCTCTGAGACCCACTTGCTAAGTGTTTACCAACATACGCTGCTGTCCCACACTGACTTTAAATTTGTCTTCGGGATATTTTGGGGGCAATCATTATTCTAACATACTGTTTGATACGATTGTTTAAATGAGACTTCAGGATCAAGAAATACAATGTCCTCTGACTTCCAGAAGTCCCATCAACAAAGAAACAATTAAATTTTTGCCTATTACCTAAAAAGAAATGCTTTCATTGGTTATTGCCTGCTTTCTTTGCTAGAATAAAGACAGGACTCTTCCTCCCTTTTATTAATTGATGTATTTCAAGAACCTAACAACACAGGGTAGGTACTCGATAAATGTTTGTTGAGTAAAGGACTAAGATTTGCCTAAAGCAAGGCCCCTGTCTTCCTGGTTGGTGATTCCCCAGGCTTCCTCTGTCATTAGTATTGCAAATTCTCGGTGGGAAGAGAGTAAATCGTTCTCTATAACTCCTTCTTCTGCATTTTCATGGTAATTTTATTTAAAAAAATTTAAAATACAGTGTTTTATTAATTTCATGTATATAAGATAGTGATTTGATACTTCCTCATGTCACCAGGTCATCAGGACAAGTGCCCTCCTTCGTCCCCATCAGATGTGGCCCCCGTGCCCCCACCTCCCTCCCCCAACCATCACTTTGTTCTCAATAATTAAAGGTCTGTTTCTTGACTTTTCTCTCTCTCTCTCTCTCTCTCTCTCGTCTCCTCGCTCATTTGTTTTGTTTTTAAGTTCCACATATCTCCCAGTAATTTTAAAAATGCCAATATTATATGGGGACCATTATCCACATAATTGTAAGCGTCCCTTTTATTACATACACGTGTGGCTCTTCTCCCACTACTATAGCAGCTCCAAAAACTCTGAGTCTATGTTTCAGTTTTATGTTTATTTCCTTTTTGAAAGTAGTATTTCCTTTGCTTTTATTATTTATTCTCATGAATGCGTCACGTGGAAAGGGCTTGTCTTCACCTATGTCCCTTAGCACAGTGGAAGCCCATTTGCAGCAGGTGTGATGGTCAAGACTGAACTCCACGTCCAACAGCCTTGTGTCCTCAGCCCTGGCGAGAGAGCAGGCTCAACACATGCTTATGAAAGAACAGTGCTGACCTTGCCTTTGAAAACTCTGGAGGGACTTCCACAAAGCTCAAAGGAAGAAAAGCTGGATTTTCTCCTAAAAGGTTGCACGGTCTCTGCCTCCCCCCTCCCACGTAGCAGCCAATAATCTTGATCTTTGCCCAAGTCACCTGTCAAAGCAAATCTTTCTTTAAGAGGCTTAAGTAGGAGGCCAGCCCAAGACCTGACTTGAACAGCTGCTGTATGAGGCTGACCATGTACTTGGTCCTGCTGTCCCGTCTGTGACTCAGAAATAACCTGAACTCCTCTGGTGTAATCAGCTTTGAGGACTTCTGCCTAATTGACTGACAAATCTTTTCCCGGACAGCCTGAGATGCCCAGACAACACACAAATGGCATATTGACAATAGTGATTAAAATAAATAGCTTTCCTTAAGCTTTACTGTCACTCCTGGCAGAGGAAATCCTTGAAGCATGGGCCTTGGGAAAAACATATTTGGACCTGACTTTGGCTGCTTACTGGGATGTTACATGTTTAGTTTGTTACAGGCTTCAAGCTGCTGACATAAGCCCAAGTGTCACGATATTGCAGCCACTGTGAAATAAACAGAAAGTTCTAACACTAGAGGCCAGCACACCCTGAACTGATTCTCTATGGAAGCTCTCTAGGGACCCGGGGTTGCATAAAACTCAATGGGAAAAAACAGCCCAACTCCATGTAAACCCTCTTTACCCAATATAAGATATTCTGCAATCTTTGAACTTGCCAATTGTTGCTTGCAGAATCAATCTCCCATGTAGTTTCTTCACGGAAAGTTTTGTGTTTTTTTTTTTTTTTTTTTATTGGGGCAGCTCCTTCGGGAATAGTTGGAGGTCAGAGAGTTGTATTTTCCAGAACCCTCTGTCTTCAGCTTTGGTGCCAACTGGCAAAGGCACCAGGCAAAATGTTCGCAGTCAGTCAAGGTCAAAGCTGTTCAGACTGGTGAAATATATACGTAAAGTGTGTTATGTATGTATGCGTGTGTTATGTATGTATCATGGGACAGAGGATCGGGGTCCCAGAGGGCAAAGGGAATAATGCTGCCTCCTAGTGGGAGAGAGTGGAAAATTAAAAGAAGCAGGTGAACAGCCTATGTTAGGAGGCAGGAATTGACCAGGGTCTCAGACCCAAATAGACATACAGACTCCTACCATTTAAGAATCTGACTCTATGTAACACAAAAGATGTTTTTCTAAAAATCTATACAAATTCTCTTAGTACCCCATTTGAACCCACCCATCTCTCTCTCTCTCTCTCTGTGTATATATATATATATGTTTCAAATATATATATATTTATATATAATATAAATTATTATATTCTATCTCTCCCTCTCTGTATATGTATATATATATGTTTCAAAGGCAAGGTCAAACATATATATATATGTTTACAACTCCTTATGTGCTCTAACATGGGTCTAGAATCATAGAGGACATCGAGGAAGTCCCTTAGAACATGTATATGTAAAAAAGAAAGAAAGAAAGAAAGAAAATGTATATGTAATTCAGAGGGAGAAACCGGCTTGTACCTTGAAGCAATTAGGAATAATAATTGAGCCTTCATCTGTGTGGCTCAGTTTATATGCCTAATATTCCTCCGGCTCCCTCTGTCTGCTTTTGGTATTCCGAGATCTTCATGATCTGGTTTCCCACTCACACTCCACCTAGCACATTTCTCTCTTACATTCTATGTTTTTGGAGCTGGCTTAAGAGGGTTCCCAGGAGAGCCAATCACTAAGACTTTCTAACACATCCCTAGAAATCTAGCAAGGCACGGAGAACAGAGCTGTCAGAACCCCGCAGGGAGGGGACATTATGTGAGGTCCTGGGAAAACCTGCTAAGGGTCGGGAGTGATACCCTCCAGGCCCATGCTTCGGTAACAGTGCGAGATGTCTATATTGCTTCCTAAAGAGAGCATGGCCACCTAACTGCAGAATTTTATGTACCTGAGTCGGAACAAGGAACTGACTTGCTCGGGACAATTGAGAAAACCTTTACATCCTGCCCTCAGAGGGCTCCGGGCTTCTCTCAAAACAAACTTAAAAGAAACCTGTTGAAGGGCACCTGGGTGGCTCAGTGGGTTAAAGCCTCTACCTTCAGCTCAGGTCATGATCTCAGGGTCCTGGGATCGAGCCCTGCATCGGGTTCTCTGCTCAGCAGGGAGCCTGCTTCCCCCTCTCTCTCTGCCTGCCTCTCTGCCTATTTGTGATCTCTCTCTCCGTGTCAAATAAATAAAATCTTTAATAAGAAAAAAAAAGGAAACCCATTGAAAGGGGCACCTGATTAATTAGAGAACTGAGAGGGGCTTTCTGTGGGCTACTGAACTACCTATAGTCCTCAGGATTTCCACTTTGCCTGGAAGCATTCCATTGATATTCTACACCAATTTAATTTGAAAACTCAATGTAAGTCATTGCTACCTCTAGAAGATCTTCCTTGACTCTCCACCATATTCTGGCCTAGCCTGGTCTGTATTGGATGCCCAACCTTTGTGCTCCCACAGCTCTTGATGTGCAAGTGTTGTAATAAGCTGTGAGTGGATCTGGACCCTAGTGAAGAAGGCTATAACCTCCCTGAGTGGGTGTGGGTTGCGTCTCCTTTTTCTGTGCACCCCAGCATCTCTACTAGCTCCTGGCCATATAGCATTGGATATAGCATTCTCTTTTTAAGACTAGGGAAAAGAGAAATTACTGAGCAGGCCTAAGTAGTTGGCTTCATAGCAAAAGACTTGAACTGAGTCCTGATCAGTAGGTAAGTAGAATTAGAAAGGTCAGGGGCACGATCTTCTTGCCAGGAGAGTGATTCTGTGCATGAATCTGTTGAACAGTAAAAGACACAAGCCCAACTGTGATAGGCAAGATGTTTTTGTGTATATCTAAAAAAAAAATCTAACAAAGTCCATTTCCTTTTTCTCAATTCTTCCCAAAATGTCAGAGATAATTATACATATATTATAATATATTATATTCATTACATAAGTATAATATAATTATATACAAATATACAAAATAATATGTAAATATAATTATAATATAGTGTACTTGAAATAAATGCATGTTACATAATATAGAATATCTATTACGTAATATAGTGTGTAATTACATAATTATTGGGTTTCAAATGCTCCTCCAGGAAGACACATCCAATCATTTAGAGTTAGTGCTGGAGATAAAATACACTACCATTCCTGATCCAAACGTTCAGCAGCCAGATCCATCAGACCAGGAGGAGTGACTATAAGCTTATTTTTCCTATGAAGGTAAAGGCCCAAGTCAAGCCAAAAGAAAGATGGATGACCAGGGGTTCTAGAAGAAGTTTAGTCACACCGTAGCACAGATTTATTTCCTAAGCAATCAGTCACTGATTACTTTGTTTTTTATTTAGTCAAATTATGTTCTTCTGCTTATTCTACATTTGGACATAAACTATTAATCATTTACTCAACTCCCGGGATTTCCTGAACGTAGGTTTTTGACTTTTCAGATCTTAGAGGCACATAACCCCCATCACACTTTATTTTTGTTTGTTTGTTTGTTTGTTTTATTTTTTCCCTTGTTGTAGTTAGAGTTGTTGTTCCCTAGGTTAAGAGGCCCTTGGGCTCTAGCTGAAAAGCCAATAACTCCAAGAGGCAGAAAGAAAGAAAAGAAAGAAAGAAAAAGAAAGAAAGAAAGAAGGAAGGAAGGAAGGAAGGAAGGAAGGAAGGAAGGAAGGAAGGAAGGAAGGAAGGAGAGAGAGAGAGAGAGAGAAAGAAAGAAAGAAAGAAAGAAAGAAAGAAAGAAAGAAAGAAAGAAAGAAAGAAAGAAAGAAAGAAAGGAAAGAAAGGCCATGGTCTAGTGATAGGACTCAGCTAATGGCAATGACGCTCAAAGGGGTATGATTCTCATGTTGGCTATAAAATACAATCAACTGAGCAGTTTTAAAAAAAAACCCAATGACCAGATGGCCCTGACCAATTGTTAGTGATGGGGCAGATGCTACCCAGGTGCCAGTATTTGAACAAAGCTCCTCAGGTAATTTTAATGTACAGCCCAGGTTGAGAACTATTGTCCTAAGTTCTGGAAATTTGCAAGATACTCCCGGTAACCCAGTAATTGGGGAGGGGGTGTTAATGGTATTTTCTTAGCAGAGATATGGGTTAGATCTTTTTGTAATGTCTTATAATGCCTAGGATGGTTCCTCCCACCCCCAGTGAAAAACTGCCTTATCTTTTGAATGTCCTACTGGATATTGACATAGTTGAAAAAGTTTTATGATCTGGAACTTAACTCCACCTTACATATAAACACAAAGTATTCTTTGCATGTTTTTAGTTAATATACACTGAATTTTCCCAGAATGTAATCAACACATAAATCAAGGTAGAATTGTACTTCATGCTGTTTAGAACTTTACTAGGAGTTGCTCGCCTTGTCTGATAATTGTATCACCGACGTCAGCACTACTTGTGGTATTTGAGTAATTACCATTTGCAGCTGAGGTTTTCCTTGTGATTCAATATATAGGTGCAAGCATCGGATGAACTCATTATCTTTCCCATATTGCAAATTATCGTGTTTTATTATAATATACATTCATGTCATGTCTCTTTCTGCCAAAATATTGATTTTCAAATATTGTGTGTTAGGGTGGGTTATAGAATTTGTAAACTTCACTTCAGGAGAACAAATGCAGCGTTATAAAATATATCTTATAAAAAGGGACTTTAGGGATGATTTGGGTTGAGAACCTCTGTTCCCAGGGATTCCCTTTGGGATCTGTAATAAGGTCGCCTCAATT
>JAQQSY010003258.1:0-13097 GCA_028646535.1 Procyon lotor
GGCTCAGTCGTTAAGCGTCTGCCTTCGGCCCAGGTCAGATCCCAGGGTCCTGGGATCGAGCCCCGCATCGGGCTCCCTGCTCGGCAGGAAGCCTGCTTCTCCCGCTACCATTCCCTCTGCTTGTGTTCCCTCTCTCACTGTGTTTCTCTCTGTCAAATAAATAAAATCTTTAAAAAAAAAAAAAAAAAAAAAAAAAAAGAAACCCTTCTCATTAGCCCTCACCATGTTACTTTTGAGTGAGTCACTACCAAACTTGCAGAGTGTGAGCTTTGGCCAGTACGGAGGATAGCGGAGCGTCTGAACCCGTCCAAGTGGACCTGGAGGAGGCCAATGACGTTAGCGCAGAGCGTCCTCCACAGCTTGTAGGACGCCAGCAGGTGCTCAGCGGCCCCCAGGGGCCCAAGGACACGCCCGCAGAAACACTGACGGGGTGCGCCCCCGGGCCCCAGGCTGGTGTCATTCCTGGCGGGATGAGGAGTCAACACTGGGCCCGCCCTGGAGAGAGAAAATGTCGAAAAGTGTGTACACGGCAAAGTGGCCTTCATTCTGTAATGACCAGGCACGGCGACGGCAGGGCCCTGGGCTGTGCGGCCGCGCTCCTGGTCAGGGGCACCGTTCTGACGTCAGGCCGGGCTAAAGGACACGTGTTGGCCGATGAGAAACAAATACATGCAAAGCGGGCAGTGTTCATGTGAGGGGTTTGGCCTCTTGCATCTCTGCCGTAGCCAGAAATGGGCTCGAGGAAGGTGGCGCAGCCCCAGCCAGCAGCGCCATGAAGGTGAAGCCGTGTCTGCCGACCCCCGGGGCAGCGGATGCCTGTCCCCTGTGCCCTGCAGGCCTTCGCGAGGTGGCATGTTCTGCAAGAGCCGCTAAAACCGTGTTTCAGAAAAGAACCCAGAGGTGCCTGGGGGGCTCCGTCGGTGAAGTGTCGGCCTTCAGCTCAGGTCGTGATCCCAGGGGCCTGGGATCGAGCCCCGCGTCGGGCTCCCTGCTCAGCGGGAAGCCTGCTTCTCCCTCTCCTACTCCCCCTGCTTGTGTTCCCTCTATCACTGTCTCTCTGCCAAAACACACACACACACACACACACACACACACACACACACACACATATGTTGAAATCATGGAATTGTTACAATTCTGCAGTTTCCAAGTGTTCAGCAAATATAAAACAATTTCAGATATTTAAATAATTGATAGTATGTTCTATGATCAGAGCAGAATTAATCTAGAAAGTGATAATGAAAGATAAAATAGTTAAACAGAGATACATAGCAATCTATCACTCAACACTCAGCTGTCCAGTGAGATAGCAGAAAACAAATTAAGAAAATTTGAATTCATGGAGAAGAAGTATGACCTTAGGTGCACACATAGAAATAAAATGAGAGGGAAAGAGAAGGTGCAGTTGGGCAAGTAGCAAGGGGTATAGCTTCGAAGGTGCTTCCTTGCCAGGAAATACTTCTGTAACTGACATATATTGGGAATCAATAAATCTGAACCACATGGTGGAGTCGGTAGGGTTAGCGCTGAAAGTACAGGAAAAGTGCGCACACTAATCATAATAAGACGAAAGTGGAATCGAGAATTGTCAGTCAAAGAAAGTAAGAAAGGGGGCTAAAGAGAAGCACAACAAGTCAAAGAAAGTCAAATGATAACATGTCAAACTTATTTGAACAGAATTCATTGAATGTTAGAGTTGATTTAAAATAAAAGCCTTTATTCTTGTGAGACAGATATTTTGAGATAAGAAGAGACTGAATTTTATAAAATGGAAATTATACGCCAGGGAACATTAGCCAAAAGTTTGTTGGTCCACTTACAGTAATACCAAACAGTGTAGACTTTAAGGAGTAAAGCACCACCCATGGGATATTTTGTGATGGGAAAAAACCCGCTCCAATACACATCAAAGTGCAAAGATATGGGAAAAAAGTCAGATTTAAAGACCAATACCTAAATCAATACACCTTATCTTTAGAAAATCAAAGAATTGCACCAAACATCGGCTCTGAAACCACCCCAGCAAGAAGTGGGATGAAATATTTACAATGCTGAAAGAAGAAAAAACCCATTTACCTCGAATTCCACATACTGAAATTATTCCTTGAGAGTGAGATGAAATATATTTTCTCAAACAAAAACAAGGAATTTTTCAGTAGACCTACCCAGTAAGAAATGTTAGAAGAGAATTTTCAGGCAGAAATAAAACTATATAGGGGAGGGGCGCCTGGGTGGCTCAGGTCATGGGATCGAGCCCCACATTGGGCCCCTTGCTCAGTGGGGAGCCTGCTTCTCTCTCTGCACCCCCCTCTGCTTGTGCTCTCTCTCTGACAAATAAATAAAGTCTTTCTAAAGAAGAAAGAAAGCTATATAGTTTAGAAACTTTAATCTCCATAAAGAAAGTGCATCAGAGAAGAAATAAATGAAGGTAAATTGTTTAACATCATCGCCACTTCAGGCAGTAGAAAGTATCCGGGGCAAACAATAAGCTAACCAGAAAGCTTAAGAGGAAAAGCTGGGGGTGAGACATCCATAGGAAACTTTGAAAATGTCCAACAATTTTAAAATGGGCAAAGAATTTGAATCCACATTTCTCCCAAGAAGATGTACAAATAACCAACAAGCACAAGAAAAGATATTCGGCATCATTGGTCACTAAGGGAACGCAAATCAAAACCACGAGATTCTACTTCCTACCCCTTAGGATGGCTTTTACCAATAAGACAGAACATAGTGAGTGCTGATGAGGGAAAAGTGAGAACCGTCGCTGTGTAAAGTAACCCTGTGGGAGAGTCGCCGCGGGACCCGGGGGCACCAGCCCTCGACGTTTACCCGAGAGGAGTGTTTACCCGCCAGAAGCTTACGTGCAGTGGCCACGGCTGCATGGTGCCCGCCCAAGACGAAGGGTAAACCAATCACGGTGCACTTGCCCGCTGGAACCGTGTCCAACACAGAGAGAACCCAGTCCCGGCACAGGCTGCGGCAGGGATGAACCTCAGCAGCATGATGCTCAGGGAAGGGAGGTGGACACAAAAGGTCGTCTACTATGATTTCGTTCACGGGACGGACCCAGAACTGAGAATAGGCCGCTCTGTAAGTCCTTCCCAGCAGGTTCGTGGTTATCAGAAGACGGGGGGGAGGGGGGCGGGGGAAAGGGGAGGCAAGGCTGGTTACTAAATGGGTAGAAGATGTTTTTCTGGCATTGATGACAAAGTTTTGAAACTAGAGAGAGTGGTGGTTGCACAATATTGTGAATACCTTAACTGCCACAGACTGGACACTTCTGAGTGGTTATTGTCTGTTACGTGAATGTCATTTCAATTTAAAAACAGAAAAAAATAAACAAAATCTCCAATGTGTTCCCGGGGTTCTAGAAGCCAGGCACGCACGTCGGGCGTGCTCATGCCCAGGAAACACGTGATGGGGCCTGTGCCCTCCCCTGAGCGCCAGCAGGAAGTGCTGTGTGGGCCGACCTCTCTGCCTGACTGCTTGCTGCTGGCACGCTCCCAGAGCCCCGCTAGAGGTGGGGGTTTACTGGTCTCAGAATTTTGAGAAGCCTCTGTCCAAACACTAGCTCACCACAGGTTTCATCAGGGAAGTCTGGGGCTGCAAGGGACAAAGCAAACAGACTTAATAGAGTTACTCAGAGAATAGAATCAACAGCAGCAGTAACAACAGGCTGGGGAAAAGAGCCCCCCACCCCCCACTGTGGGAAGGGTTCATTTGCTTCCCCAAGTTGCTACATTATATTATTGTAGAAGTCCAATTTTTGTGAAAAATAAAAAAAATAATAAAAGTCCAATTTTTTTTTCTTTTCTTTCTTTAAAAAAAATTTTTTTTAAAAGATTTTATTTATTTGTTTGACAGAGAGAGAGAGAGAGAGATCACAGGCAGGCAGAGAGGCAGGCAGGGGGGCAGGGGGGCGGGGGAAGCAGGCTCCCTGCTGAGCAGAGAGCCCCATGTGGGGCTCGATCCCAGGACCCTGAGATCTTGACCTGAGCTGAAAGCAGAGGCTTAACCCACTGAGCCACCCAGGCGCCCCTCTTTAAAAATTTTTTTTAAGATTTTATTTATTTGACAGAGACAGCGAGAGAGAAAGCACAAGCAAGGGGGAGGGGGAGAGGGAGAAGCAGGCTCCCCACTGAGCGGGGAGCCCAAGGTGGGGCTCGATCCCAGGACCCTGAGACCATGACCTGAGCCGAAGGCAGAGGATCTAACCCACTGAGTCACCCAGGGGCCCCTAGAGAAAGACTTTAAATTAAGTATCAGAATCTGTTGAAAGACCTAAAAGAAACCACATTAAACAAAGCAAAGTATGAGAAGGAACTCTCACCAAATAGAAAATATAAATGAAGAGCTATAAGTCATCAAAACAGAACCAAGTAGGAATTACAGAGTGGAAAAGTACACCCCGTGAAGAGTTTACAGACGACGTCAGCAGCACAGACAGGAGGCAGAAGACAGTCTGCGAGTGTGAAGGTAGATCAGTGGAGGTTGTCCAGTGTGAGAAACAGAACAAAAAAGAAGAAAAATTAAGTTAGCCTTGAAGGCCCGTGGGGCTCCATAAAGGGTATTAGCACGTGCACCATAGACACACATACCCAAAGGAGAGGAGTGATGAAGAGGGGCCGAAGCTTTACATGAAGAAATACGGACTGAAAACTTGCCAGATGTGGTGAAAACACATCCCATAAGTTCAACAGTGGGGCAGAAGGTTAGCACAGAGACCCAGTCTGAGCACAAGATAACCGAGCCTCTGAAAGTAAAGTCAAAGAGCGAGTTTTGAAAGCCCAAGAGTGGAGCAAGTCTTTGTGCACAAAGACTTCCCAGTAACACCAGAAGCGCTTTCCCATCAGAGCCATGGAGACTAGCAGGCAGGCCGCGGCACTCCACAGTCAATCCAGAATTCTATACCCAGTGGAAGTAACCACACCAGGGAAGGAGAAATCAGACATTCCCAGATAAACGAAACCAGGAATAATTCTGGGCTAGCAGAACTGGCCTACAAAACTACTAAATGGGGGCACCTGGGTGGCTCAGTGGGTTAAAGCCTCTGCCTTCAGCTCAGGTCATGATCTCAGGGTCCTGGGATGGAGCCCCACATCGGGCTCTCTGCTCAGCAGGGAGCCTGCTTCCCCCTCTCCCTCTGCCCCTCCTCTCCATTCGTGCTCCCCTCCTCAAATAAATAAATTAATTAAAAAAATAAAAAAAATACTAAAAGGAGTTCTTAGGCTGAAATTAAAGAACAGTGGGATGGGGCGCCTGGGTGGCTCAGTGGGTTGAAGCCTCTGCCTTCGGCTCAGGTCATGATCTCGGGGTCCTGGGATCGAGCCCCGCGTTGGGCTCTCTGCTCAGCGGGAAGCCTGCTTCCCCCACGCTCTCTGCCTGCCTCTCTGCCTACTTGTGATTTCTCTCTCTGTCTGTCAAATAAATAAATAAAATCTTAAAAAAAAAAAAAAAAAGAACAGTGGGCAGGGACTCAGATTCACGGGAAGACGTGTGAACAGCCAGAGAAGTGACTATATTTGAAAATATAAAAACAGTAGGAATGTATTTTTGTTGGTACCTTTTTTCTGATTTAAAAGGCACCTGCAGGGGCGCCTGGGTGGCTCAGTGGGCTAAAGCCTCTGCCTTCGGCTCAGGTCATGATCTCAGGGTCCTGGGATCCAGCCCCGCATGGGGCTCTCTGCTCAGTGGGGAGCCTGCTTCCGCCTCTCTCTCTGCCTACTTCTCTGCCTACTTGTGATCTCTCTCTCTGTCAAATAAATAAAAAATCTGTAAAAAAAATAAAAGGCACCTGCATTAAGAAACATTATAAATCTGGTATTTATATCGCATATTATTATATGCAAAGGATAAAGATTTGTGTGTGATGAAAATGTCACAAAAGATGAAGGAGTGAATGGAGCTACACAGGGGTAAAAGTTTTTTGTATTATTGACATTAAGTTGGGTTATTTAAAGCCAGTTTATAATAAGTTAAAATGCTAATCTTAGTCCTCACAGCAACAAAAAAGTAACTTGCAAAAAAATATAGTAAAATAGGGGTTCTTCTCCCTCTCCCTCTCCCCCTGCTTGTTTTCCCTTTCTCCTTGTGTATCTCTGTCAAATAAATAAAATCTTAAATATATATATATATTATATATATTTATTATATATAAATAAAATAAATGACAAGCAAATTAAAATACCAATGATCTATTTCATACAGGGAAGGCAATTATTGAGGAATAGAGAAAACAGAAAAGACATAAGACATTTAGGAAAAATGGCAAATGAAAGTCACTTTCACCTTAATAAGTATATTAAACATAAATAAGTAAAACAATCAAAAGAATGGTGGAAGAGATTAAAAATAGAAAATAGTGACCTGAATAAAGACAGTCGCAAGGCCTTCGGCTTGGACGACGTGCGTAGGTTGGGCAGATAACAGAAGAGGCCCACGCCGGGGAGACCAGCGGTCAGACCGCACAGACTTGAAGGCCGCTGTCACTGCGATAATGGAGGGTATTTTTAAAAAAGATTTTACTTATTGAGAGAGATTGCGGGGGGCAGAGACCGTCACGGAGACTCCACATGGAGCTCAGAGACCAATGTGGGGCTCAGTCCCGTGACCCGAGATCACGGCCTGAGCCGAAATCAAGCGTTGGATGCTTCACCGACTGAGCCACCCACGCACCCCGAGGGAGGACATTTGATGACTGAAGATGGACCAGCTCACGAGCGGGACATAAACGTTGTGGACCACGGAGCGAGTCAGCAGGGGCCTGCTGCCTGTCGTCCCTGGCTGGGACGTCCCCGAAGGGGAAGAGGGCGGAGGGGAGCGAGCCGTCGGGGCAGCACCACAGGCCATGCTCACTAACTGGCCCGTCTTCCCGTGTTACGGACTTAGGGGCGGAGGACTGAAATCTGCGCCGCTCTTGCCTCCCCGTGTCCCTGCGTCCCGACTCACACGGAAGCCGCGGTCTCCTTCCCCGCAGGCCCCGACGGCCAGGAGGAGTCCCTCAGCGAGGCGCACGTTAAAGGAAATGAAAGGCACATTTCAGACAGTCGGACGCCAGCCGTGAGCTGGATCAAGAGTCTGATGTCACTTGTTGGTGTTTGCCGACCCTTGCCCCCGCCCTGCCCCACTCGAGCTGGCGGAGAGCCTGGCTGCTCTCTCCTTGGCGCTGGCGGGCCGTTCCAGCCGCCACCCGAGGCAAGTTAAGTCCCCGCCCCAGCCCCTAAGCCCCCGTAAAAGCAGCCCCGTCGCTCGGCCCTCACTCTCCCCCTGACGCCCCTCATCTCAGCCTCTTGGCGGACGTGTGGCCCCATCCCATTCAGCACTGGAATCCGAAGTTTTGGGTGGGCGGGGGAGCACTCTCGTCCTGGGCGGTGGTCTCACTACAGGTACCAACCCACTGGACTGACCCAAGAACACATGTTCTTCCTACGGGCACATGACTTACGGTCCGGGCGGGACCCGTTGGGCCATAAAACAATTCTCAATAAGTGCAAACAGGCTGAAATCGTCCAAAGTATATCATCTGACGACAATGAAATACAATTAGAATTCTGTAACAGAGGGAAAACAGGGAAATTCCTTACATGACCAGAAAACGAAGGAATAAATCACGAGATAGACAAAAAGCACCTTGAGATGAGTGAAAATAAAACCCCGATGTATGAGCACATCTCTTGGACAGGCCGACTGTGATGCGTCTACATGTGTATCTCTTTGGGATCATTCCTTGAGTTTCTGGAACTTCTTGGACACATGGATTAGTGGGGATTTTTTTAACCGAATTTAGTAAGCTTTCGGCCATTCTCTCTTCAAATGCTCGTCCTGTGCTTGCTCCGGCCTCTGCCCTGGTCAGACCACACAGACTCGTGTAGTGAGATCATAGGGGACCCCATGGGGGACCGTTGAAGGCATCCCACAAGCCTCTGAGGTCCGACGCCCCTGTCCTGTGCAGGCGTGATGAGCGCAGTCACCGACCTTCAGGCCCGCGCGCTGGCCCCTGCGGGGGACGGGGACAGTCTCCACAGCCCACTCTCACCTCATTTGTGCACTTCCCAACTTCAGAATCTCTATTTGATTCTTTCAAAAATGTTTTCTCTCTTTCTTCATAGTCTCCATTTAGTAAAACACTTTTCTCAGATTTCCTTTTAGCTTGTTAGACGTGAGTCTTTGGGGTTTCTTGATCATATTTTAAACCTTCGTCTCGGGTGTCTGGTCCCTCAAAGACAGTTTCTTTTCTTTTCTTCTTCTTCTTTTTTTTTAAAGATTTATTTATTTATTTGACAGAGAGATCACAAGTAGGCAGAGAGGCAGGCAGAGAGAGAGGGGGAAGCAGGCTCCCTGCCAAGCAGAGAGCCCGATGTGGGGCTCGATCCCAGGACCCGGAGATCATGACCTGAGCCGAAGGCAGAGGCTTTAACCCACTGAGCCACCCAGGCGCCCCTCAAAGATAGTTTCTGCTGAATGCATCCCTCGGCGTGTGGGCTGTGTATTCCTGACTCTTCATCTGAAAATCTGATTGGAAAACTGGACATTTTCAATCACAGGACCCGGCCGTGCTGGAAATCAGGCCCTCTGCCTGCCAGGCTTTGTCACCCACTCCTGCTGCTGTGGCTGTTTGTTTAGGGAGCCTCCTGCTCTAGGTCTGGGAGGCCCGGTTCCAGGCCCGAGTTCTGGGCTGGGTGGAGACGCCGAGCTGTCCTTCAGTTACTTCCGCGGGGAGCTCCTGTGTGCACAGAGATCAAGTACCTGCAGCCAGCACCCCACCCAGTCTTTGCCAGGGGCTTTTGGTGGTGGGAGACACACCTAACCGGCTCTGGTAATTTGCATGCCTGCCTGGGTTTTCACTTCCTGCTCACACAGGCTTCAAGGTCACGCTGAGGGGAGAGATCGGCGAAACCAGAGCTAGTCAGAAACACTTTAATAGATATATGCGCACTGGAAAATGTATAACCCTAATGGAAAAGGATATCCCGAGAGAGAGGCACTAAGCTGATATGTGAAAATATTTAATAAGCGAATGGTGATGACTCACGGGCGAGGGAGTGCCAGGGGTCTGCCTGTCCCTGAGCTGCGGCCCCTCCGGGATCCCATAACCCATCCGCCCATGGCCGTGCAAGTCAACCCTTCTGGAAATATCCGAGATGCTCACAGGGAGCCGTATCCAGCAGATAGAAAAAGCCCTTGATTTCCTGGACGAGGCCCACGACTCCCAGGAATTCTCGTCGGGTTCTAAAATTTAACCTGAAGATGAAGGCAGCAGCTAGAAAGTGGAGAAGGGTCAGGCCGGCCTCAGCCTCGGTCTCAGAATCTGTGGAGAGGAAGCACAACCCCGTGCAGGAGCCTGGAGCTCCGGTCAGTGGGGCTGTCAGGCCACAGGGAGATGTGTCTGAGAAGCTCTGGGGGCCTGCCTTCCAGTGCGCCGGCGGGACCTGGCCTAGTCCCGGGCCAACCGGTGAGAATTATATCAGATGACCACGTGAAGGCTCTAGAAACGGCCCCAAAGACAAATAGCAGGTGAAGAGACTAGATTTGAGATCAGCTATGCAAATTCAGAAAGGAAGGTCAGAGCTTGAGATCTAGGAACCAAGATCACACCCTCCCTCCCCTCCCTCTAGGTCCTCGAGGCTGAGTCATCTGCAGAGTGCAGCGAGGGACACGGGGCTCTGTCCCCCCAGCACCAACCGGGGGGCTTTGTCCTGGCAGGAGCAGGACCTGGGCATTCCTCATCCTGTCCGGCCACTTCTGGCTGAGCCCTGGGTGAGCGAAGCGGACACTGGGGCTCCCTGCTGCCCAGCCCCTTCATGGGACCGGGGCTCGGCCTGGGACTCGGAGCACCGAGCACGTGGGGACCCCGACTGCCCCTGCTTTGGGTCGTCAGACGGAGGCTCTCCGTGCCAGGAGGGGCAAAAGGCTTTCCCCTCCGTTGAGCGCTGGGCTCCCGGAGGGCAGGGGCGCGCCCTCTGAGAGAAGCAGCCCCTGCAGCCCCAGAGGACCGGCTCGGGCCCTGCTGGGGAAGAGAGGCAGGCCCTAAAACAGATCGCTCCCAGTCTCCTCCCCAGGACTGGCTTCGTCCGCGACGGAACAGACGTCCAAGCCCAAGGTCCCTTTCAGAGACGGTGCGGGCCGTGGTAAAGGGCCGTTGGGAAGACAGGCAGGGGTGCAGTGAAGGTATAGTCTCAGCTGTAGGTCGGCTCCTTCGCAGGAACAAACCATGGAATGAACAGTCTGAGCGCGCCGTCCTCCCGTCGGAAAAAATCTCCAACCTGACGCCAGAAGACGCCCCTTCGGTAGAGCCGAATTGATTGGACTCGTGCACAGAGCAATGTACACAACAGGGCGTGGTGGAAACACGCGCGATCAGTGAGCAGTCAGTGAGTCAGTGGGACGTGGCCAGGACAGCCCTGCCGACACACGGGGTCCACCAGAGGGACCGGGCCGAGCCCGACACTGCGCCTCCCCGAGCTGGCGGGCGGCGGGGGAGAGGAGAAGAGCCAGACCGGGCACTAAATACTGAGCAAGCAAATAGCAGCCCCCAGCCGGGGAAGGTGGAGCCAGTCCCGGGACGGCTGCGACGTGGGGTCTAAACCATCCAGGTTCCAACAGAAACTGGAGAGCAAGCCGAGAAAATAGGGCCCGTAGTCCAGAGAGGAAGCAGCAACGGGAACTGCCCGTCAGAGAATCAGATGTTGCCTTTAACAGGAAAAGAGCTAAAACAGCCTCATAAAGACGGCCAGAGAGCTAAAGGGAAGCCTGCTCCAGGGGGTGAGGGGCTGTGAGGCAGTGCTGCACCCACCACGGTGCAAACTCAGACGTCATGCTTATAAACGGGGGAAGCAGTCAGAGGAAGGGACGGCCACTGAACCCTCACAGTTCAGTGCAGAAGGTCGGGTCTCCGGCCCGACGCCTAAGGGGCCTGCGGCTTGTCCCTCCCGGCTTCGCAACCCGAGAGCGGATGCAGAAACTGAAAATCGAGAACGCGTCCTGGCCGCATCTGGGAGGCCCGCACAGGGCCGACAGCAGCCCCCACGCTGCAGGAGCGGTGAGAAGAGGGGCTTGCCAACCAGGAACCCCCGAGGCCCATCTCCCAGGGGAGACTTCGGGGGGACCACGTCCAGGGATCAAACTTCTGCAGCTCAAGGGGACCCCACCGCGTTCTCAGAGTGAAGAACAGAGGAAGACCCCCTTCTGCTTCTGGCGTGCACTCGGAAATATGCCCAGAGGATTCTGTCCTCCTGAGCAAAGATGCGGCCTCAGGAAGAGCTCAGCCACCGTGGGGGAGGGAGATGCCCCATCCGGCCCCAGTGGCTTTCCCGTCCACCGGCGGGGGGCCGCCTGAGAGGCTGTGACTTCCCCCCAGGGTGACAGAATGCACCCCCTCAGCAGGCCTCAAGCACTGGGCGCCCCGCTGAGACTGGGACCGTGGAGCAGAGTGAGCAAAGCCCACAGCCCGGCGGGGACATGCCCACATCAGAACCCCGGCACTGAAGCCACGGCCCCGAAGGGGCAACGCAGCCTGTGGGGAAAACATGGAGCCGTCCTGCCGGTGTCGGAATGGGTGCCGAGTGGCGACGGGCACAACGTTACTCACAGTGGCCAAGGGGGGTCAGTGAGCGTGTCCAGCAGGTTACTTCTGCACGAGGAGGGTCCTCTAGCCACAGGGCAGAGGGTTATGTGGCCATAAAATGGAAAGAAGTATGGATAGACGCTAGGACAAAATTAAGCTTCCAAACATTATTTGGCGGGAAAGGAGCCCCCCCAGAGGACAGCGTACGACAGAATTCCATGCATGTGAAACTCCAGATGAGGGAAATGCCGGGGACGCCAACAGATAAAGCAAATGCCAGGCGCAGGGGGACCGGAGATGGGGAATGAGTGAACGATCCGGATGGGGATAGTTTTTGTGTTATCAAAGTGATCTGAAACTAGAGGCACCCGGGGGGCTCAGTGGGTTAAAGCCTCTGCCTTCGGCTCAGGTCATGGTCTCAGGGTCCTGGGATAGAGCCCCACATCGGGCTCTCTGCTCGGCAGGAGCCTGCTTCCCCCCCCCCCACCCCCGTGCCTGCCTCTCTGCCTGGTTGTGATCTCTCTCTCTCTCTCTCTCTGTCAAATACATAAAAAACAAGATCTTTAAAAAAAACTTAAAAAATGATCTGAAACTAAATATTGGTCACAGTTGTCGCAAACCACAAAGGTACAAAAAGCCACTAAATGGAAAGGAAAAAAAAGCCACTAAATGATACACTGTAAAATGGATAAAACAGCAAATTCTGTTATGCATATTACATGGATTAAAAGCCAAGTTCTATAAAATACAAGTTCCGTCAATTGCAGTAAAATAAAGATTAGGCAACATACAGCCCTTCGTGCCACCTTGCTTGTGGAATCTGACACCCCGAGGTCGGCCCACCTAGTGCCAGCCAAGTCACCCAATTACCGAACACCAGGAAAGAGAAACTTCCGAGAAGCCGAACCTGCCCCCAGGGGGAGGGCCCCTGACCTCTGTCCCCACAGCAGACCCACCCGCTCAGTCTCGGGATCGGGAGCCCACTTCCCCGCCCTCCTTCAGCCGGGACGCACCTGCGTCTTCCAGAGATGGAGATGGTCATGGAAAACAAGGGGGCCAGACACAGCCCCCTCCAGGGCTCGGCTCCCGTGATGACCACGGTGATCAACATGCCGACTGAGCAGGCCATGCCCGACCACATAGTCTGGTCGCTGTTCAACACCATCTTCCTCAACTGGTGCTGCCTGGGCTTCGTGGCCTTCGCCTACTCCGTGAAGGTGCGTGTGTGCGGGGGAGGGCACGGGAATGGCAGGCCAGCCCGTGTCCCCACTGTCCCCAAGAAGTTCTCCCTCCCAGACTAGGCAGGAATATTACATCCTCCACACATTTTGGGATCAGACCTCAAGTCTGGTCCAAAAGAAACAAAAGGTACTCAAAGACTGCTCACCCGATGGGGCGTGAGGCCGGTGAAGGGGCCAAAGCAGAGGGAGGACAAGCCCTGGGGTCTCCTGAGAGGCTGAGGGGTTGAGGAAGGACAGGGAGGCCCCAGGAGGGAGAGGCCCACGGGGCGGGGTCCTGCTCCGGCTCCAGA